>CAKAJE020000180.1:0-59595 GCA_916610135.2 Macropis europaea
AAATAGCGTAATCGGCTAAGCGGCACCTTAAAGCGCATGAAATGAGGAGTAAAATGCCCCATTAAACTTCTATGATAGGGCAATCAGAGACCCGTTTAGATCATTTTATATTATTGTTAATATAAGAATTCAACGTAATTTTATCACATTTGTTCAATTTATGTCGCTCCAATTTCAGATAGCGTATTGGGCTAGGCGGCACCTTAAAGCGCATGAAATGTCGAGTAAAATGCACTATTAAACTTCTATGATAAGGCAATCAGAGACCCGAGTAGATCATTCTATATTATGGTACATATAAGAATTCTGCGTAATTCTATCACATTTGTTCAATTTATGTCGCTCCTATTTCAGACAGCGTATTGGGCTAAGCGGCACCTTAAAGCGCTTGAAATGACGAGTAACATGCACTATTAAACTTCTATGAAAGGGCAATCAGAGACCCGAATAGATCGTATTATATTATGGTTAATATAAGTATTTAACGTAATTTTATCACATTTGTTCAATTTATATCGCTCCTATTTCAGATAGCGTATTGAGCTAGACGGCACCTTAAAGCGCATGAAATGTCGAGTAAAATGCACTATTAAACTTCTATGATAGGGCAATCAGAGGCCCGAATAGATCGTATTATGTTATGGCTAATATAAGAATTCTGCGTAATTCTATCACATTTGCTCAATTTATGTCGCTCCTATTTCAGATAGCGTATTGGGCTAGATGGCATCTTAAAGCGCATGAAATGACGAGTAAAATGCACTATTAAACTTCTAGGGTAGGGCAAACAGAGACCCGATTAGATCATTTTACATTATGGTTAATTTAAGAATTCAGCGAAATTCTATCACATTTGTTCAATTTTCGTCGCTCCTATTTCAGATAGCGTATTGGGCTAAGCGGCACCTTAGAGCGCATGAAATGACGAGTAAAATGCACAATTAAACTTCTATGATAGTGCAATCAGAGACCCGATTAGATCATTTTATATTATTGTTAATATAAGAATTCAACGTAATTTTATCACATTTGTTCAATTTACGTCGTTCCTATTTCAGATAGCGTATTGGGCTAAGCGGCACCTTAAAGCGCATGAAATGTCGAGTAAAATGCACTATGAAACTTCTATGATAGGGCAATCAGAGACCCGATTAGATCATTTTATATTATTATTAATATAAGAATTCGGCGTAATTTTATCACATTTGTTAAATTTACGTCGCCCCTGTTTCAGACAGCGTATTGGGCTAGGTTGCATCTTAAAGCGCATGAACCGTCGAGTAAAATGCACTATTAAACTTCTAGGGTAGGGCCAACAGAGACCGGATTAGGTCATCTTATATTATGGTTAATATAAGAATTCGGCGAAATTTTATCACATTTGTTCAATTTACGTCGCCCCTATTTCAGGTAGCGTATTGTTCTAGGTGGAATCTTAAAGTGCATGAAGCGTTGAGTAAAATGCACTATTAAACTTCTATGATAGGGCAATCAGAGACCCGATTAGATCATTTTATATTTTTTTTAATATAAGAATTCACCGTAATTTTATCACATTTGTTCAATTTATATCGCGCCTATTTCAGATAGCGGATTGGGCCTGGCGGCACCTTAAAGCGCATGAAATGACTTGTAAAATGCACTATTAAACTTCTATGATAGGGCAATCAGAGACCCAAATAGATCGTAATATATTATGGTTAATACAAGAATTCTGCGTAATTCTATCACGTATGTTCAATTTACGTAGCTCCAATTACAGATAGCATATTGGGCTAAGCGGCATCTTAAAGCGCATGAAATGTGGAGTAAAATGCACTACTAAACTTCTAGGATAGGGCAATCAGAGACCCGATTAGATCATTTTATATTATGGTTAATATAAGAATTCTGCGTAACTCTGTCACATTTGTTCAATTTAGGTAGCTCCAATTTCAGATTTCGGATTGGGCTAGACGGCACCTTAAAGCGCATGAAATGACGAGTAATATGCACTTCTGAACTTCTTTGATAGGTTAATGAGTGGTCCGATTACATCATTTTATATTATGGTTAATATAAGAATACAGCGAAATTCTATCACACTTGTTCAATTTACGTCGCTCCTATTTTAAATAGCGTAATCGGCTAAGCGGCACCTTAAAGCGCATGAAATGAGGAGTAAAATGCCCCATTAAACTTCTATGATAGGGCAATCAGAGACCCGTTTAGATCATTTTATATTATTGTTAATATAAGAATTCAACGTAATTTTATCACATTTGTTCAATTTATGTCGCTCCAATTTCAGATAGCGTATTGGCTAGGCGGCACCTTAAAGCGCATGAAATGTCGAGTAAAATGCACTATTAAACTTCTATGATAAGGCAATCAGAGACCCGAGTAGATCATTCTATATTATGGTACATATAAGAATTCTGCGTAATTCTATCACATTTGTTCAATTTATGTCGCTCCTATTTCAGACAGCGTATTGGGCTAAGCGGCACCTTAAAGCGCTTGAAATGACGAGTAACATGCACTATTAAACTTCTATGAAAGGGCAATCAGAGACCCGAATAGATCGTATTATATTATGGTTAATATAAGTATTTAACGTAATTTTATCACATTTGTTCAATTTATATCGCTCCTATTTCAGATAGCGTATTGAGCTAGACGGCACCTTAAAGCGCATGAAATGTCGAGTAAAATGCACTATTAAACTTCTATGATAGGGCAATCAGAGGCCCGAATAGATCGTATTATGTTATGGCTAATATAAGAATTCTGCGTAATTCTATCACATTTGTTCAATTTATGTCGCTCCTATTTCAGATAGCGTATTGGGCTAGATGGCATCTTAAAGCGCATGAACTGACGAGTAAAATGCACTATTAAACTTCTAGGGTAGGGCAAACAGAGACCCGATTAGATCATTTTACATTATGGTTAATTTAAGAATTCAGCGAAATTCTATCACATTTGTTCAATTTACGTCGCTCCTATTTCAGATAGCGTATTGGGCTAAGCGGCATCTTAAAGCGCATGAAATGACGAGTATAATGCACTACCAAACTTCTCGGATAGGGCTAACAGAGACCCGATTAGGTCATCTTATATTATGGTTAATATAAGACTTCAGCGAATTTCTATCACATTTATTCAATTTACGTCGCACCAACTTCAGATAGCGTATTGGGCTAAGCGGCATCTTAAAGAGCATGAAATGTCGAGTAAAATTCACTACTGAACTTCTAGGATGGGGCAATCAGAGACCAGAATAGATCGTATTATATCATGGTTAATATAAGAATTCTGCGTAATTCTATCACGTTTGTTCAGTTTACGTAGGTCAAATTTCAGATAGCGGATTGGGCTAGACGGCACCTTAACGCGCACGAAGTGACGAGTAAAACGCACTACTAAACTTCTCGGATACAGCAATCAGAGACCCGATTAGGTCATCTCATATTGTGGTTAAAATAAGAATTCGGCGAAATTCTATCACATTTGTTCAATTTACGTCGCTCCTATTTCAGATAGCGTATTGGGCTAAGCGGCACCTTAAAGCGCAAGAACTGACGAGTACAATGCACTATTAAACTTCTATGATGGGGCAATCAGAGAACCGATTAGATCATTTTATAATATTGTTAATATAAGAATTCAACGTAATTTTATCACATTCGTTCAATTTATGTCGCTCCAACTTCAGATAGCGTATTGGACTACGCGGCACCTTAAAGCGCATGAAATGACGAGTAAAATGCACTACTAAACTTCTCGGGCAGGCCAATCAGAGACCCGATTAGGTCATCTTATATTATGGTGAATATAAGAATTCAGCGAAATTCTATCACATTTGTTCAATTTTCGTCGCTCCTATTTCAGATAGCGTATTGGGCTAAGCGGCACCTTAGAGCGCATGAAATGACGAGTAAAATGCACAATTAAACTTCTATGATAGTGCAATCAGAGACCCGATTAGATCATTTTATATTATTGTTAATATAAGAATTCAACGTAATTTTATCACATTTGTTCAATTTACGTCGTTCCTATTTCAGATAGCGTATTGGGCTAAGCGGCACCTTAAAGCGCATGAAATGTCGAGTAAAATGCACTATGAAACTTCTATGATAGGGCAATCAGAGACCCGATTACATCATTTTATATTATTATTAATATAAGAATTCGGCGTAATTTTATCACATTTGTTAAATTTACGTCGCCCCTGTTTCAGACAGCGTATTGGGCTAGGTTGCATCTTAAAGCGCATGAACCGTCGAGTAAAATGCACTATTAAACTTCTAGGGTAGGGCCAACAGAGACCGGATTAGGTCATCTTATATTATGGTTAATATAAGAATTCGGCGAAATTTTATCACATTTGTTCAATTTACGTCGCCCCTATTTCAGGTAGCGTATTGTTCTAGGTGGAATCTTAAAGTGCATGAAGCGTTGAGTAAAATGCACTATTAAACTTCTATGATAGGGCAATCAGAGACCCGATTAGATCATTTTATATTTTTTTTAATATAAGAATTCACCGTAATTTTATCACATTTGTTCAATTTATATCGCGCCTATTTCAGATAGCGGATTGAGCCTGGCGGCACCTTAAAGCGCATGAAATGACTTGTAAAATGCACTATTAAACTTCTATGATAGGGCAATCAGAGACCCAAATAGATCGTAATATATTATGGTTAATACAAGAATTCTGCGTAATTCTATCACGTTTGTTCAATTTACGTAGCTCCAATTACAGATAGCATATTGGGCTAAGCGGCATCTTAAAGCGCATGAAATGTGGAGTAAAATGCACTACTAAACTTCTAGGATAGGGCAATCAGAGACCCGATTAGATCATTTTATATTATGGTTAATATAAGAATTCTGCGTAACTCTGTCACATTTGTTCAATTTAGGTAGCTCCAATTTCAGATTTCGGATTGGGCTAGACGGCACCTTAAAGCGCATGAAATGACGAGTAATATGCACTTCTGAACTTCTTTGATAGGTTAATGAGTGGTCCGATTACATCATTTTATATTATGGTTAATATAAGAATTCAGCGAATTTCTATCACATTTATTCAATTTACGTCGCACCAACTTCAGATAGCGTATTGGGCTACGCGGCATCTTAAAGAGCATGAAATGTCGAGTAAAATGCACTACTAAACTTCTAGGATAGGGCAATCAGAGACCCGAATAGATCGTATTATATTATGGTTAATATAAGAATTCTGCGTAATTCTATCACGTTTGTTCAGTTTACGTAGCTCCAATTTCAGATAGCGGATTGGGCTAGACGGCACCTTAAAGCGCATGAAATGACGAGTAATATGCACTTCTGAACTTCTTTGATAGGGTAATGAGTGGTCCGATTACATCATTTTATATTATGGTTAATATAAGAATTCAGCGAAATTCTATCACATTTGTTCAATTTACGTCGCTCCAACTTCAGCTATCGTGTTGGGCTTGGCGGCACCTTAAAGCGTATGAAATGACTAGAAAATGCAGTATTGAACTTCTATGATAGGCCAATCAGAGACCCGAATAGATCGTATTATATTATGGTTAATATAAGAATTCGGCGTAATTGTATCACGTTTGTTCAATTTACGTAGCTCCAATTTCAGATAGCGTATTGGGCTAGGCGGCATCTTAAAGCGCATGAAATGTCGAGTAAAATGCACTACCACACTTCTCGGATAGGGCTAACACAGACCCGATTAGGTCATCTTATATTATGGTGAATATAAGAATTCAGCGAATTTCTATCATATTTATTCAATTTACGTCGCACCAACTTCAGATAGCGTATTGGGCTACGCGGCATCTTAAAGCGCATTAAATGCCGAGTAAAATGCAGTATTAAACTTCTAAGATAGGGCAATCAGAGACGCGATTAGATCATTTTATATTATGGTTAGTATAAGAATTCAGCGAAATTCTATCACATTTGTTCAATTTACGTCGCTCCAATTTCAGATAGCGTATTGGGCTAAGCGGCACCATCAAGCGCATTAAATGACGAGTAAAATTCACTATTAAACTTCTAAGATAGGGCAATCAGAGACCCGATTAGATCATTTTATATCATGGTTAATATAAGAATTCTGCGTAACTCTATCACATTTATTCAATTTACGCAGCTCCAATTTCAGGTACCGGATTCGGCTAGACGGCACCTTAAAGCGCATGAAATGAGGAGTAAAATGCACTACTGATCTTCTTTGATAGGGCAATCAGAGACCGGACTACATCATTTTCTATTATGGTTAATATAAGAAATCAGCGAAATTCTATCACATTTGTTCAATTTACGTCGCTCCAACTTCAGATAGCGGGCTAGGCTAGGAAGCACCTTAAAGGGCATGAAATGACGATTAAAATGCACTATTAAGCTTCCATGATAGGGCGATCAGAGCCCCGATTAGATCATTTTATGTTATTGTTAATATAAGAATGCAGCGTAATTTTATCACATTTGTTCAATTTACGTCGCCCCTATTTCAGATAGCGTGTTGGACTATGTGGCATCTTAAAGCGCATGAAATGTCGAGTAAAACGCATTATTAAACTTCTAGGGTAGGGCAAACAGAGACCCAATTAGATCATTTTATATTATGGTTAATTTAAGAATTCAGCGGAATTCTATCACATTTGTTCAATTTACGTAGCTCCTATTTCAGATAGCGTATTGGGCTAAGCGGCATCTCAAAGCACATGAAATGTCGAGTAAAATGCTCTATTAAAGTTCTAGGGTAGGGCAAACAGAGACCCGATTAGATCATTTTATATTATGGTTAATATAAGAGTTCTGCGTAATTCTATCACATTTGTTTCCATTTACGTCGCTCCTATTTCAGATAGCGTATTGGGCTAAGCGGCACATTAAACGGCATGAAATGGCGAGTAAAATGCACTATTAAACTTCTATGATAGGGCAATCGGAGACACGATTAGATCATTTTATATTACTGTTAAAATAAGAATTTGGCGTAATTTTATCACATTTGTTCAATTTACGTCGCTCCTATTCCAGATAGCGTATTGGGCTAGGTTGCATCATAAAGCGCATGAAATGTCGAGTAAAATGCACTATTAAAATTCTAGGGTAGGGCAAACAGAGAGCCGATTAGATCATTTTATATTATGGTTAATGTAAGAATTCAGCGAAACTCTATCACACTTGTTCAAATTACGTAGCTCCAATTTCAGAAAGCGTATTGGGCGAGACGGCATCTTAAAGTGCGTGGAATGGCGAGCAAAATGCACAACTAAACTTCTATGATAGGGCAATCAGAGACCCGATTAGATCATTTTATATTATGGTTAATTTAAGAATTCAGCGAAACTCTATCACACTCGTTCAATTTACGTAGCTCCAATTTCAGATAGCGTATTGGGCTAGGCGGCACCTTAAAGCGCATGTAATGACGAGTAAAATACACTATTAAACTTCTACGATACGGCAATCAGAGACCCGAATATATCATATTATATTATTGTTAATATAAGTATTCGGCGTAATTCTATCACGTTAGTTCAATTTACGTAGCTCCAATCTTAGATAGCGTATTGGGGTATGCGGCATCGTAAAGCGCATGAAAGTCGAGCAAAATGCACTACTAAACTTCACGGATAGAGCAATCAGAGACCCGATTATGTCAACTTATATTATGATTAATATAAGAATGCAGCGTAATTGTATCACATTTGTTCAATTTACATCGCTCCTATTTCAGATAGTGTATTGGGATAGGCGGCATCTTAAAGCGCATGGACTGACGAGTAAAATGCGCTATTAAACTTCTATGATAGGGCAATCAGAGACCCGATTAGATCATTCTATATTATGGTTAATATAAGAATTCTGCATAATTCTATCACGTTTGTTCAATTTACGTAGCTCCAATATCAGATAGCGTATTGGACTAGCCAGCACCTTAAAGCGCAAAGAATGACGAGTAAAATGCACTACTAAACTTCTGGGATGCGGCCATCACAAATCCGATTAGGTCATTTTGTATTATGGGTAATATAAGAATTCTTTGCGCATTGGGCTAAGCGGCATCTGAAAGCGCATGACATGTCGAGTAAAATGCACTATTAAACTTCTATGATAGGGCAATCAGAGACCCGTTTAGATCATTTTATATTATGGTTAATATAAGAATCCAGCGTAATTCCATCACATTTGTTCATTTTACGTCGCCACTATTCCAGTTAGCGTATTTTTTTCTAGGTGGCGTCTTACAGCGCATGAAATGTCGAGTAAAATGCACTGTTAAACTTCTAGGGTAGGGCAAACAGAGACCCGATTAGATCATTTTATATTATGGTTAATTTAAGAATTCAGCGAAATTCTATCACATTTGTTCAATTTACGTCGCTCCTATTTCAGATAGCGTATTGGGCTAGGCGGCATCTTAAAGCGCGTGGAATGGCGAGTAAAATGCACTATTAAACTTCTATGATAGGGCAATCAGAGACCCGATTAGATCATTTTGTATTTTGTTTAATATAAGATTTCAGGGAAATTCTATCGCATTTGTTCAATTTACGTCGCTCCTACTTCAGATAGCGTATTGGGCTAATCGGCATCCTAAAGCGCGTGGAATGACGAGTGAAATGCACTATTAAACTGCAAGGATAGGGCGAACAGAGACCCGATTAGATCATTTCATATTTTGGTTAATATAAGAATTCAGCGAAATTCTATCACATTTGTTCAATTTATGTCGCTCCTATTTCAGATAGCGTACTGGGCTGAGCGGCATCACAAAGCGCATGACATGGTGTGTAAAATGCACTATTAAACTTCTAGGGTAGGGCAAACAGAGACACGATTGGAACATTTTATATTATGGTTAATTTAAGAATTCAGCAAAATTCTATCACATTTGTCCAATTTACGTCGTTCCTATTTCAGATTGCGAACTGGGCTAGGCGGCATCTTAAAGCGCGTGGTATGCCGTGTAAAATGCACTATTAAACTTCTATGTTATGGCAAACAGAGACCCGATTAGATCATTTTACATTAAGGTTAATATAAGAATTTAGCGAAATTCTATCACATTTGTTCAATTTACGTAGCTCCTATTTCAGATAGCGTATTGGGCTAAGCGGCATCTCAAAGCACATGAAATGTCGAGTAAAATGCTCTATTAAAGTTCTAGGGTAGGGCAAACAGAGACCCGATTAGATCATTTTATATTATGGTTAATATAAGAATTCTGCGTAATTCTATCACATTTGTTTCCATTTACGTCGCTCCTATTTCAGATAGCGTATTGGGCTAAGCGGCACATTAAACGGCATGAAATGGCGAGTAAAATGCACTATTAAACTTCTATGATAGGGCAATCGGAGACACGATTAGATCATTTTATATTACTGTTAAAATAAGAATTTGGCGTAATTTTATCACATTTGTTCAATTTACGTCGCTCCTATTCCAGATAGCGTATTGGGCTAGGTTGCATCATAAAGCGCATGAAATGTCGAGTAAAATGCACTATTAAAATTCTAGGGTAGGGCAAACAGAGAGCCGATTAGATCATTTTATATTATGGTTAATGTAAGAATTCAGCGAAACTCTATCACACTTGTTCAAATTACGTAGCTCCAATTTCAGAAAGCGTATTGGGCGAGACGGCATCTTAAAGTGCGTGGAATGGCGAGCAAAATGCACAACTAAACTTCTATGATAGGGCAATCAGAGACCCGATTAGATCATTTTATATTATGGTTAATTTAAGAATTCAGCGAAACTCTATCACACTCGTTCAATTTACGTAGCTCCAATTTCAGATAGCGTATTGGGCTAGGCGGCACCTTAAAGCGCATGTAATGACGAGTAAAATACACTATTAAACTTCTATGATACGGCAATCAGAGACCCGAATATATCATATTATATTATTGTTAATATAAGTATTCGGCGTAATTCTATCACGTTAGTTCAATTTACGTAGCTCCAATCTTAGATAGCGTATTGGGGTATGCGGCATCGTAAAGCGCATGAAAGTCGAGCAAAATGCACTACTAAACTTCACGGATAGAGCAATCAGAGACCCGATTATGTCAACTTATATTATGATTAATATAAGAATGCAGCGTAATTGTATCACATTTGTTCAATTTACATCGCTCCTATTTCAGATAGTGTATTGGGATAGGCGGCATCTTAAAGCGCATGGACTGACGAGTAAAATGCGCTATTAAACTTCTATGATAGGGCAATCAGAGACCCGATTAGATCATTCTATATTATGGTTAATATAAGAATTCTGCATAATTCTATCACGTTTGTTCAATTTACGTAGCTCCAATATCAGATAGCGTATTGGACTAGCCAGCACCTTAAAGCGCAAAGAATGACGAGTAAAATGCACTACTAAACTTCTGGGATGCGGCCATCACAAATCCGATTAGGTCATTTTGTATTATGGGTAATATAAGAATTCTTAGCGCATTGGGCTAAGCGGCATCTGAAAGCGCATGACATGTCGAGTAAAATGCACTATTAAACTTCTATGATAGGGCAATCAGAGACCCGTTTAGATCATTTTTATATTATGGTTAATATAAGAATCCAGCGTAATTCCATCACATTTGTTCATTTTACGTCGCCACTATTCCAGTTAGCGTATTTTTTTCTAGGTGGCGTCTTACAGCGCATGAAATGTCGAGTAAAATGCACTGTTAAACTTCTAGGGTAGGGCAAACAGAGACCCGATTAGATCATTTTATATTATGGTTAATTTAAGAATTCAGCGAAATTCTATCACATTTGTTCAATTTACGTCGCTCCTATTTCAGATAGCGTATTGGGCTAGGCGGCATCTTAAAGCGCGTGGAATGGCGAGTAAAATGCACTATTAAACTTCTATGATAGGGCAATCAGAGACCCGATTAGATCATTTTGTATTTTGTTTAATATAAGATTTCAGGGAAATTCTATCGCATTTGTTCAATTTACGTCGCTCCTACTTCAGATAGCGTATTGGGCTAATCGGCATCCTAAAGCGCGTGGAATGACGAGTGAAATGCACTATTAAACTGCAAGGATAGGGCGAACAGAGACCCGATTAGATCATTTCATATTTTGGTTAATATAAGAATTCAGCGAAATTCTATCACATTTGTTCAATTTATGTCGCTCCTATTTCAGATAGCGTACTGGGCTGAGCGGCATCACAAAGCGCATGACATGGTGTGTAAAATGCACTATTAAACTTCTAGGGTAGGGCAAACAGAGACACGATTGGAACATTTTATATTATGGTTAATTTAAGAATTCAGCAAAATTCTATCACATTTGTCCAATTTACGTCGTTCCTATTTCAGATTGCGAACTGGACTAGGCGGCATCTTAAAGCGCGTGGTATGCCGTGTAAAATGCACTATTAAACTTCTATGTTATGGCAAACAGAGACCCGATTAGATCATTTTACATTAAGGTTAATATAAGAATTTAGCGAAATTCTATCACATTTGTTCAATTTACGTCGCTCATATTTCAGAAAGCGTATTGGGCTAAGCGGCATCTCAAAGCGCATGAAATGGCGAGTAGAATGCCCTATTACACTTCGATGATAGGGCAATCAGAGACCCGAATAGATCGTATTATATTATGGTTAATATAAGAATTCTGCGTAATTCTATCACATTTGTTGAATTTATGTCGCTCCTACTTCCGGTAGCGTATAGGGCTAAGCGGCGTCTTAAAGCGCATGAAATGTCGACTAAAATGCACTACCAAACTTCTAGGATAGGGCAATCAGAGACCCGATAAGGTCATCTTATGTTTTGATTAATATAATAATTCTGCGTAATTCTATCACGTTTGTTCAATTTACGTAGCTCCAATTTCAGATAGCGTATTGGGCTAGTCGGCATCTTAAAGCGCATGAATTGACGAGAAAAATGCATTATTAAACTTCTATGATAGGGCAATCAGAGACCCGATTAGATCATTTCAAATTATGGTTAATATAAGAATTCTGCGTAATTTTATCACATTTGTTCAATTTATATCGCTCCTATTTCAGATAGCGTATTGGGCCACGCGGCACCTTAAAGCGCATGAAATGACGAGTAACAAGCACTACTAAACTTCTATGATAGGGCAATCAGAGACCCGAATAGATCGTATTATATTATGGTTAATTTAAGAATTCTGCGTAATTCTTACACATTTGTTCAATTTATGTGGCTCCTATTTCAGAGAGCGTATTGGGCTAGATGGCACCTTAAAGCGCATGAAATGTCGAGTAAAATGCACTATTAAACTTCTAGGGTAGGGCAAAAAGGGACCCGACTAGATCATTTTATATTATGGTTAATATAAGGATTCAACGAAATTCTATCACATTTGCTCAATTTACGTCGCTCCTACTTCAGATAGCGTATTGTGCTAACCGGCACCTTAAAGCGCATGAAATGACGAGTAAAATGCACTATTAAACTACTATGATAGGGCAATCAGAGACCCGATTAGATCATTTTATATTATGGTTAATATAAGAATTCAGCGAAATTCTATCACCTTTGTTCAATACACGTGACTCCTATTTCAGATATCGTATTGGGCTAAGCAGCAACTTAAAGCGCATGAAATGCCGAGTAAAATGCACTATTAAACTTCGGTGATAGGGCAATCAGAGACCCGAATAGATCATATTATATTATGGTTAATATAAGAATTCTGCGTAATTCTATCACGTTTGTTTAATTTACGTAGCTCCAATTTCAGATAGCGTATTGGGCTGTCTGGTATCTTAAAGCGCATGAAATCCCGAGCAAAATTCACTATTAAACTTCTATGATAGGGCAATCAGAGACCCGATCAGATCATTTTAAATTATGGTTAATATAAGAATTCAGTGAAATTTTATCACATTTGTTCAATTTACGTCGCTCCTATTTCAGATAGCGTATTGGTCTAAGCGGGTCCTTAAAGCGCATGAAATGACGAGTATAATGCACTATTAAACTTCTATGATAGGGCAATCAGAGACCCGATTAGATCATCTTATATTATGGTTAATTTAAGAATTCGTCGTAACTGTATCACATTTGGTCAATTTACGTAGCTCCAATTTCAGATAGCGTATTGGGATCGGCGGCACCTTAAAGCGCATGAAATGACGAGTAAAATGCACTATTAAACTTCTAAAATAGGGCAATCAGAGACCCGATTAGATCATCTTATATTATGGTTAATATAAGAATTGTGTGTAACTCTATCACATTTGTTCAATTTACGTTGATCCTACTACAGGTAGCGTATTGGGCTAAGCGGAATCATAAAGCGCATGAAATGTCGAGTAAAATGCACTATTAAACTTCTAGGGTAGGGCAAACAGAGACCTGCTTAGATCATTTTATATTATGGGTAATTTAAGAATTCAGCGTAATTCTATCACGTTTGTTCTATTTACGTCGATCCTATTTCTGGTAGCGTATTGGGCAAAGCGGAATATTAAAGCGCACGAAATGTCGAGTAAAATGCTCTACTAAACTTCTAGGATAGGGCAATCAGAGAACCGATTAGATCATTTTATATTACGGTCAATTTAAGAATTCAGCGTGACTCTATCACATTTATCCAAATCACGTCGCCTCTATTTCAGAAAGCGCATTGGTCTAGCCGGCATCTTAAAGCGCGTGGAATGTCGAGTAATATGCACTATTAAACTTCTAGGGTAGGGCAAACAGAGACCCGATTAGATCATTTTATATTATGGTTAATATAAGAATTCTGCGTAACTCTGTCACATTTGTTCAATTTACGTAGCTCCAATTTCAGATAGCAGATTGGGTTAGACGGCACCTTAAAGCTCATGAAATGGCGAGTAAAATGCACTATTAAACATCTATGATAGGGCAATCAGAGACCCGATTAGATCATTCTATAATATGGTTAATATAAGAATTCTGCGTAATCCTATCACATTTGTTCACTCTACGTCGCTCCTATTTCAGATTGCGTATTGGGCGAGGCGGCATCTTAAAGCGCATGGAGTGGCGAGTAAAATTCAATATTAACCTTCTAGGGTAGGGCAAACAGAGACCCGATTATATCATTTTATATTATGGTTAATTTAAGAATTCAGCAAAATTCTATCACATTTGTTCAATTTACATCGCTCCCATTACAGATAGCGTATTGGGCTAAGCGGCATTTCAAAGCGCATGAAATGGCGAATAAAATGAACTATTAAACTTCTAGGCTAGGGCGAACAGAGACCCGATTAGATCATTTTACATTATGGTTAATATAAGAATCCAACGAAATTCTATCACGTTTATTTAATTTACGTCGCTCCAATTTCAGATAGCTTATTGGGCTAAGGGGCATCTCAAAGCGCATGAAATGACGAGTAAAATGCTCTATTAAAGTTCTAGGGTAGGGCAAACAGAGACCCGATTAGATCATTTTATATTATGGTTAATATAAGAATTCAGCGAAATTCTATCACATTTGTTCAATTTACGTCGCTCCTATTTCAGATAGCGTATTGGGCTAAGCGGCATCTCAAAGCGCATGAAATGGCGAATAAGATGCAATATTAAACTTCTAGGCTAGGGCGAGCAGAGACGCGATTCGATCATTTTACATTATGGTTAATAAAAGAATTCAGCGAAATTCTATCATATTTGTTCAACTTACGTCGCTCCTATTTCAGATAGCGTATTGGGCTAAGCGGCACATTAAACGGCATGAAATGGCGAGTAAAATGCACTATTAAAGTTCTAGGGTAGGGCAAACAGAGACCCGATTAGGTCATTTTATATTATGGTTAATATAAGAGTTCTGCGTAATTCTATCACATTTGTTTCCATTTACGTCGCTCCTATTTCAGATAGCGTATTGGGCTAAGCGGCACATTAAACGGCATGAAATGGCGAGTGAAATGCACTATTAAACTTCTATGATAGGGCAATCGGAGACACGATTAGATCATTTTATATTACTGATAAAATAAGAATTTGGCGTAATTTTATCACATTTGTTCAATTTACGTCGCTCCTATTCCAGATAGCGTATTGGGCTAGGTTGCACCATAAAGCGCATGAAATGTCGAGTAAAATGCACTATTAAAATTCTAGGGTAGGGCAAACAGAGAGCCGATTAGATCATTTTATATTATGGTTAATGTAAGAATTCAGCGAAACTCTATCACACTTGTTCAAATTACGTAGCTCCAATTTCAGAAAGCGTATTGGGCGAGACGGCATCTTAAAGTGCGTGGAATGGCGAGCAAAATGCACTACTAAACTTCTACGATAGGGCAATCAGAGACCCGATTAGATCATTTTATATTATGGTTAATTTAAGAATTCAGCGAAACTCTATCACACTTGTTCAATTTACGTAGCTCCAATTTCATATAGCGTATTGGGCTAGGCGGCACCTTAAAGCGCATGTAATGACGAGTAAAATACACTATTAAACTTCTATGATACGGCAATCAGAGACCCGAATATATCATATTATATTATTGTTAATATAAGTACTCGGCGTAATTCTATCACGTTAGTTCAATTTACGTAGCTCCAATCTTAGATAGCGTATTGGGGTATGCGGCATCGTAAAGCGCATGAAAGTCGAGCAAAATGCACTACTAAACTTCACGGATAGAGCAATCAGAGACCCGATTATGTCAACTTATATTATGATTAATATAAGAATGCAGCGTAATTGTATCACATTTGTTCAATTTACATCGCTCCTATTTCAGATAGTGTATTGGGATAGGCGGCATCTTAAAGCGCATGGACTGACGAGTAAAATGCACTATTAAACTTCTATGATAGGGCAATCAGAGACCCGATTAGATCATTCTATATTATGGTTAATATAAGAAATCAGCGAAATTCTATCGCATTTGTTCAATTTACGTCGCTCCTATTTCGGATAGCGTATTGGGCTAAGCAGCATCTCAAAGCGCATGAAATGGCGAGTAAAATGCACTGTTAAACTTCTAGGATAGGGCAATCAGAATCCCGATTAGATCATGTTATATTATTGTTAATTTAAGAATTCATCGTAATTCTTTCACATTTGTCCAATTCACGTCGCTCCTGCACCAGATATCGTATTGAGATAGGCGGCATCTTAAAGCGCATGAACATGCGTGTAAAATGCACTACTAAACTTCTCGGATAGGTCAACCAGAGACCCGATTAGGTCATCTTATATTATGATTAATATAAGAACTCAGTGTAATTCTATCACATTTGTTCAATTTACGACGCTCCTGTTCCAGATAGCGTATTGGGCGAGGCGGCATCTTAAAGCGCATCAAATGTCGCGTAAAATGCACTATTAAGCTTCTATGATAGGGCAATCAGAGACCCGATTAGATCAACTTATATTATGATTAATATAAGAATTGTGCGTAATTCTATCACATTTGCTTAATTTACGTCGCTCCTATTTCAGATAGCGTATTGGGCTAAGCGGCACCTTAAAGCGCAAGAACTGGAGAGTAAAATGCACTATTAAACTTCTATGGTAGGGCAAACAGAGACCCGATTAGATCATTTTATATTATGGTTAATTTAAGAATTCAGCGAAATTCTATCACATTTGTTCAATTTACGTCGCTCCTATTTCAGATAGCGTATTGGGCTAGGCGGCATCTTAAAGCGCGTGGAATGGCGAGTAAAATGCACTATTAAACTTCTATGATAGGGCAATCAGAGACCCGATTAGATCATTTTATATTTTGGTTAATATAAGAATTCTGCGAAATTCTATCACATTTGTTCAATTTACGTCGCTCTTACTTCAGGTAGCGTATTGAGCTAGGTGGCATCTTAAAGCGCATGAAATGTCGAGTAAAATGCCCTATTAAACTTCTATGATGGGGCAATCAGATACCCGATTAGATCATTTTATATTTTGGTTAATATAAGAATTCAGCGAAATTCTATCACATTTGTTCAATTTACGTCGCTCCTATTTCAGATAGCGTATTGGGCTAAGGGGCATCTCAAAGCACATGAAATGGCGAGTAAAATGCACTATTAAACTTCTAGGGTAGGGCAAACAGGGACCCGATTAGATCATTTTATATTATGGTTAATTTAAGAATTCAGCGAAATTCTATCACATTTGTTCAATTTACGTCGCTCCTCTTTCAGATAGCGTATTGGGCTAGGTGGCCTCTTAAAGCGCGTGCAATGTCGAGTAAAATGCACTATTAAACTTCTATGATAGGGCAATCAGAGACCCGATCAGATCATTTTATATTATTGTTAATATAAGGATTCTGCGTAATTCTGTCACATTTGTTCAATTTACGTCGCTCCTACTTCAGGCAGCGTATTGAGCTAGGTGGCATCTTAAAGCGCATGAAATGTCGAGTAAAATGCCCTATTAAACTTCTATGATAGGGCAATCAGAGACCCGATTTGGTCATCTTATACTATGGTTAATATAAGAATTCAGCGAAATTTTATCACATTTACTCAATTTACGTAGCTCCTTTTTCAGATAGCGTATTGGGCTAAGCCGCACCTTAAAGCGTATGATATGACGAGTAAAATGCACTATTAAACTTCTAGGGTAGGGCAAACAGAGACCCGATTAGATCATTTTATATTATGGTTAATTTAAGAATTCAGCGAAATTCTATCACATTAGTTCAATTTACGTCGCTCCTATTTCAGATAGCGTATTGGGCTAAGCGGTACCTTAAAGCGCATGAAATGACGAGTAAAATGCAGTATTAAACTTCTATGATGGGCCAATCACAGACCCGAATAGATCGTATTATATTATGGTTAATATAAGAAATCTGCGTAATTCTATCACATTTGTTCAATGTACGTCGCTCCTATTTCAGATAGCATATTGGGCTGAGCAGAATATTAAAGGCCATGAAATGCGGATTCAAATGCACTACTAAACTTCAGTGATAGGGTAATCAGAGACCCCATTAGATCATTTCATATTCTGGTTAATATTAGAATTCTGCGTAATTCTATCACATTTGTTCAATTTACGTTGCCCCTATTTCAGACAGCGTATTGGTCTAGGTGGAATCATAAAGCGCATGAAATGTCGAGTAAAATGCACTATTATACTTCTAGGGTAGGGCAAACAGAGACCCGATTAGATCATTTCATATTACGGTTAATTTAAGAATTCTGCGAAATTCTATCACATTTGTTCAATTTACGTCGCTCCTATTTCAGATAGCGTATTGGGCTAGACGGCACCTTAAAGTGCATGAAATGGCGAGTAAAATGCACTATTAAACTTCTATGATAGGCCAATCAGAGACCCGAATAGATCGTATTATTTTATGGTTAATATAAGAATTCTGCGTAATTCTATCACGTTTGTCCAATTTACGTAGCTCCAATTTCAGATAGCCTATTGGGCTAGGCGGCATCTTAAAGCGCATGAAATGCCGAGTAAAATGCACTACTAAACTTCTCGGATAGGGCAATCAGAGACCCGATTAGATCATTTTATATTATGGTTAATTTAAGGATTCAGCGAGATTCTATCATATTTGTTCAATTTACGGAGCTCCTTTTTCAGATAGCGTATTGGGCTAAGCCGCACCTTAAAGCGCATGATATGTCGAGTAAAATGCACTATTAAACTTCTAGGGTAGGGCAAACAGAGACCCGATTAGATCATTTTATATTATGGTTAATTTAAGAATTCAGCGAAATTCTATCACATTAGTTCAATTTACGTCGCTCCTATTTCAGACAGCGTATTGGGCTAAGCGGCACCTTAAAGCGCATGAAATGACGAGTAAAATGCAGTATTAAACTTCTATGATAGGCCAATCACAGAGCCGAATATATCGTATTATATTATGGTTAATATAAGAATTCTGCATAATTCTATCACATTTGTTCAATTTACGTAGCTCCCTTTTCAGATAGCGTATTGGGCTAAGCCGCACCTTAAAGCGCATGATATGTCGAGTAAAATTCACTATTAAACTTCTAGGGTAGGGCAAACAGAGACCCGATTAGATCATTTTATATTATGGTTAATTTAAGAATTCAGCGAAATTCTATCACATTAGTTCAATTTACGTCGCTCATATTTCAGACAGCGTATTGGGCTAAGCGGCTCCTTAAAGCGCATGAAATGACGAGTAAAATGCAGTATTAAACTTCTATGATAGGCCAATCACAGACCCGAATATATCGTATTATATTATGGTTAATATAAGAATTCTGCATAATTCTATCAGATTTGTTCAATTTATGTCGCTCCTATTTCAGATAGCCTATTGGGCTAGGCGGCACCTGACAGCGCATGAAATGACGAGTAAAAGGCACTGTTAAACTTCTATGATAGGGCAATCAGAGACCCGAATAGATCGTATTATATTATGGTTAATATAAGAATTCTGCGTAATTCTATCACATTTGTTCAATTTATGTCGCTCCTATTTCAGATAGCGTATTGGGCTAGGCGGCACCTTAAGGCGTATGAAATGGCGAGTAAAATGCAGTATTAAACTTCTATGATAGGCCAATCAGAGACCCGAATAGATCGTATTATATTATGGTTAATGTCAGAATACTGCGTAATTCTATCACGTTTCTTCAATTTACGTAGCTCCAATTTCAGATAGCGTATTGGGCAGGCGGCATCTTAAAGCGCATGAAATGTCGAGTAAAATGTACTACTAAACTTCTCGGATAGGGCAATCAGACACCCGATTAGGTCATCTTATATTATGATTAATATATGGATGCGGCGTAAATCTATCACACTTGTTCAATTTACGTCGCTCCTATTTCAAATAGCGTATTGGTTTTGGCGGCATCTTAAAGCGCGTGGAATGTCGAGTAAAATGCACTATTATACTTCTAGGGTAGGGCAAACAGAGACCCGATTAGATCATTTCATATTACGGTTAATTTAAGAATTCTGCGAAATTCTATCACATTTGTTCAATTTACGTCGCTCCTATTTCAGATAGCGTATTGGGCTAGACGGCACCTTAAAGCGCATGAAATGGCGAGTAAAATGCACTATTAAACTTCTATGATAGGCCAATCAGAGACCCGAATAGATCGTATTATTTTATGGTTAATATAAGAATTCTGCGTAATTCTATCACGTTTGTCCAATTTACGTAGCTCCAATTTCAGATAGCCTATTGGGCTAGGCGGCATCTTAAAGCGCATGAAATGCCGAGTAAAATGCACTACTAAACTTCTCGGATAGGGCAATCAGAGACCCGATTAGATCATTTTATATTATGGTTAATTTAAGGATTCAGCGAGATTCTATCATATTTGTTCAATTTACGGAGCTCCTTTTTCAGATAGCGTATTGGGCTAAGCCGCACCTTAAAGCGCATGATATGTCGAGTAAAATGCACTATTAAACTTCTAGGGTAGGGCAAACAGAGACCCGATTAGATCATTTTATATTATGGTTAATTTAAGAATTCAGCGAAATTCTATCACATTAGTTCAATTTACGTCGCTCCTATTTCAGACAGCGTATTGGGCTAAGCGGCACCTTAAAGCGCATGAAATGACGAGTAAAATGCAGTATTAAACTTCTATGATAGGCCAATCACAGAGCCGAATATATCGTATTATATTAAGGGTAATATAAGAATTCTGCATAATTCTATCACATTTGTTCAATTTACGTAGCTCCCTTTTCAGATAGCGTATTGGGCTAAGCCGCACCTTAAAGCGCATGATATGTCGAGTAAAATTCACTATTAAACTTCTAGGGTAGGGCAAACAGAGACCCGATTAGATCATTTTATATTATGGTTAATTTAAGAATTCAGCGAAATTCTATCACATTAGTTCAATTTACGTCGCTCATATTTCAGACAGCGTATTGGGCTAAGCGGCACCTTAAAGCGCATGAAATGACGAGTAAAATGCAGTATTAAACTTCTATGATAGGCCAATCACAGACCCGAATATATCGTATTATATTATGGTTAATATAAGAATTCTGCATAATTCTATCACATTTGTTCAATTTATGTCGCTCCTATTTCAGATAGCCTATTGGGCTAGGCGGCACCTGACAGCGCATGAAATGACGAGTAAAAGGCACTGTTAAACTTCTATGATAGGGCAATCAGAGACCCGAATAGATCGTATTATATTATGGTTAATATAAGAATTCTGCGTAATTCTATCACATTTGTTCAATTTATGTCGCTCCTATTTCAGATAGCGTATTGGGCTAGGCGGCACCTTAAGGCGTATGAAATGGCGAGTAAAATGCAGTATTAAACTTCTATGATAGGCCAATCAGAGACCCGAATAGATCGTATTATATTATGGTTAATGTCAGAATACTGCGTAATTCTATCACGTTTCTTCAATTTACGTAGCTCCAATTTCAGATAGCGTATTGGGCAGGCGGCATCTTAAAGCGCATGAAATGTCGAGTAAAATGTACTACTAAACTTCTCGGATAGGGCAATCAGACACCCGATTAGGTCATCTTATATTATGATTAATATATGGATGCGGCGTAAATCTATCACACTTGTTCAATTTACGTCGCTCCTATTTCAAATAGCGTATTGGTTTTGGCGGCATCTTAAAGCGCGTGGAATGGCGAGTAAAATGCACCACTAACCTTCTATGATAGGGCAATCAGAGACCCGATTAGATCATTTTATATTATGGTTAATTTAAGGATTCAGCGAAATTCTATCACATTTGTTCAATTTACGTAACTCCTTTTTCAGATAGCGTATTGGGCTAAGCAGCACCTTAAAGCGCATGAAATCACGAGTAAAATGCACCATTAAACTTCTATGATAGGGCAATCAGAGACTCGATTAGATCATTTTATATTATGGTTAATTTAAGGATTCAGCGAAATTCTATCACATTTGTTCAATTTACGTAGCTCCTTTTTCAGATAGCGTATTGGGGTAAGCCACACCTTAAAGCGCATGATATGTCGAGTAAAATGCACTATTAAACTTCTAGGGTAGGGCAAACAGAGACCCGATTAGATCATTTTATATTATGGTTAATTTAAGAATTCAGCGAAATTCTATCACATTAGTTCAATTTACGTCGCTCCTATTTCAGACAGCGTATTGGGCTAAGCGGCACCGTAAAGCGCATGAAATGACGAGTAAAATGCAGTATTAAACTTCTATGATAGGCCAATCACAGACCCGAATATATCGTATTATATTATGGTTAATATAAGAATTCTGCATAATTCTATCACATTTGTTCAATTTATGTCGCTCCTATTTCAGATAGCCTATTGGGCTAGGCGGCACCTGACAGCAAATGAAATGACGAGTAAAATGCACTGTTAAACTTCTATGATAGGGCAATCAGAGACCCGAATAGATCGTATTATATTATGGTTAATATAAGAATTCTGCGTAATTTTATCACATTTGTTCAATTTATGTCGCTCCTATTTCAGATAGCGTATTGTGCTAGGCGGCACCTTAAGGCGTATGAAATGGCGAGTAAAATGTACTACTAAACTTCTCGGATAGGGCAATCAGACACCCGATTAGGTCATCTTATATTATGATTAATATGTGGATGAGGCGAAAATCTATCACACTTGTTCAATTTACGTCGCTCCTATTTCAAATAGCGTATTGGGTTAGGCGGCATCTTAAAGCGCGTGGAATGGCGAGTAAAATGCACCACTAACCTTCTATGATAGGGCAATCAGAGACCCGATTAGATCATTTTATATTATGTTTAATTTAAGGATTCAGCGAAATTCTATCACATTTGTTCAATTTACGTAGCTCCTTTTGCAGATAGCGTATTGGGCTAAGCAGCACCTTAAAGCGCATGAAATGACGAGTAAAATGCACCATTAAACTTCTATGATAGGGCAATCAGAGACTCGATTAGATCATTTTATATTATGGTTAATTTAAGGATTCAGCGAAATTCTATCACATTTGTTCAATTTACGCAGCTCCAATTTCAGATAGCGTGTTGGTATAGGCGGCACCTTAAAGCGCATGAAATGAAGAGTAAAGTGCACTATTAAACTTCTATGATAGGGCAACTAAAGACCCGATTAGATCATTTTAAATCATGGTTAATATAAGAATTCTGCGTAATTCTATCACACTTGTTGAATTTACGTAGCTCCAATTTCAGATAGCCTATTGGGCTAGGCGGCACCTGACAGTAAATGAAATGACGAGTAAAATGCCCTGTTAAACTTCTATGATAGGGCAATCAGAGACCCGAATAGATCATCTTATATTATGATTAATATAAGAATTCAGTGTAATTCTATGACATTTGTTCAATTTACGACGCTCCTATTTCAGATAGCGTATTGGGCTAAACGGCACCTTAAAGTGCATGAAATGGCGAATAAAATGCTCTATTAAACTCCTGTGATAGGGCAATCAGAGACCCGATTAAATCATATTATATTATGGTTAATATAAGAATTATGCGTAATTCTAACACATTAGCTTAATTTACGTCGCTCCTACTTCAGATAGTCTATTGGGCTGAGCGGCACATTAAAGCGCATGAAACGTCGAGTAAAATGCACTATTAAAATCCTATGATAGGGCAATCAGAGACCCGATTAGATCGTATTATATTATGGTTAATATAAGTATTTAACATAATTTTATCACATTTGTTCAATTTATGTCGCTCCTATTTCAGATAGCCTATTGGGCTAGGCGGCACCTGACAGCAAATGAAATGTCGAGTAAAATGCACTGTTAAACTTCTATGATAGGGCAATCAGAGACCCGAATAGATCGTATTATATTATGGTTAATATAAGAATTCTGCGTAATTCTATCACGTTCGTTCAATTTACGTAGCTCCAATTTCAGATAGCGTATTGGGCTAGCGGGCACCTTAAGGCGCATGAAATGACGAGCAAGATGCACTACCAAACTTCTCGGATAGAGCTAACAGAGACCCGATTAGGTCATCTTATATTATGGTTGATATAAGAATTCAGCGAAATTTTATCACATTTGTTCAATTTACGTCGCCCCTATTTCAGATAGTGTATTGGGATAGGTGGCATCTCAAAGCGCATGAAATGTCGAGTAAAATGAACTATTAAAATTCTAGGGTAGGGTAAACAGAGACCCGATTAGATCATTTTATGTTATGGTTAATTTAAGAATTCAGCGAAATACTATCACATATGTTCAATTTACGTCGCTCCTATTTCAGATAGCGTATTGGGCTAGGCGGCATCTTAAAGCGCGTGGAATGGCGAGTAAAATGCACTATTAAACTTCTATGATAGGGCAATCAGAGACCCGATTAGATCATTTTATATTATGACTAATATGAGAATTCAGCGTAATTCTATCACATTTGTTCAATTTACGTCGCTCCTATTACAGATAGCGCATTGGGATAGGCGGCATCATAAAGCGTATGGAATCTCGAGTAAAATGCACTATTAAGCTTTTCTGATAGGGCAATCTGAGACCCGATTAGATCATTTGAAATTATGGTTAAGATAAGTATTCTGCGTAATTCTATCACATTTGTTCAATTTACGTCGCTCCTATTTCATATAGCGTTTGGGCTAGACGGCATCTTAAAGCGCACGGGATGACGAGTAAAATGCATTACTATCCTTCTATGATAGGGCAATCAGAGACCCGATTCGATCATTTTATATTATAGTTAATATAAGAATTCAGTGTAATTCTATCACATTTGTTCAATTTACATCGCTCCTATTTCATATAGCGTATTGGGCTCAGCGGCATCTTAACGTGCATGAAATGTCGAGTAAAATGCACTACTAAACTTCTAGGATAGGGCAATCAGAGACGCGATTAGATCATCTTATATTATGATTAAGATAAGTATGCAGCGTAATTCTATCACATATGTTCAATTTCCGACGCTCCTATTTCAGATGGCGTATTTGGCGGGGCGGCATCTTAAAGCGCATGAAATGTCGAGTAAAATACACTACTAAACTTCTGGGATAGGGCAATCAGAGACCCGACTAGGTCATCTTATATTATGATTAATATAAGAATTCAGCGTAATCCTATCACCTTTGTTCAATTTACGTCACTCCTATTTCAGATATCGTATTGGGCTAGGTGGCATCTTAAAGCGCATGAAATGTCGAGTAAAATGAACTATTAAAATTCTAGGGTAGGGTAAACAGAGACCCGATTAGATCATTTTATGTTATGGTTAATTTAAGAATTCAGCGAAATACTATCACATATGTTCAATTTACGTCGCTCCTATTTCAGATAGCGTATTGGGCTAAGCCGCATCTTAAAGCGCATGATATGTCGAGTAAAATGCACTTGTAAACTTCTCGGATAGGGCTAACAGAGACCCGATTAGGTCATCTTATATTATGGTTAATATAAGAATACAGCGAAATTCTATCACACTTGTTCAATTTACGTCGCTCCTATTTTAGATAGCGTATTGGGCTAGGCGGCATCTTAAAGCGCGTGGAATGGCGAGTAAAATGCACTATTAAACTTCTATGATAGGGCAATCAGAGACCCGATTAGATCATTTTATATTTTGGTTAATATAAGAATTCTGCGAAATTCTATCACATTTGTTCAATTTACGTCGCTCCTGTTTCAGATAGCGTATTGGGCTAGGTGGCGTCTTAAAGCGCGTGCAATGTCGAGTAAAATGCACTATTAAACTTCTATGATAGGGCAATCAGAGACCCGATCAGATCATTTTATATTATTGTTAATATAAGGATTCTGCGTAATTCTGTCACATTTGTTCAATTTACGTCACTCCTACTTCAGGTAGCGTATTGAGCTAGGTGGCATCTTAAAGCGCATGAAATGTCGAGTAAAATGCCCTATTAAACTTCTATGATGGGGCAATCAGATACCCGATTAGATCATTTTATATTTTGGTTAATATAAGAATTCAGCGAAATTCTATCACATTTGTTCAATTTACGTCGCTCCTATTTCAGATAGCGTATTGGGCTAAGGGGCATCTCAAAGCACATGAAATGGCGAGTAAAATGCACTATTAAACTTCTAGGGTAGGGCAAACAGGGACCCGATTAGATCATTTTATATTATGGTTAATTTAAGAATTCAGCGAAATTCTATCACATTTGTTCAATTTACGTCGCTCCTCTTTCAGATAGCGTATTGGGCTAGGTGGCCTCTTAAAGCGCGTGCAATGTCGAGTAAAATGCACTATTAAACTTCTATGATAGGGCAATCAGAGACCCGATCAGATCATTTTATATTATTGTTAATATAAGGATTCTGCGTAATTCTGTCACATTTGTTCAATTTACGTCGCTCCTACTTCAGGTAGCGTATTGAGCTAGGTGGCATCGTAAAGCGCATGAAATGTCGAGTAAAATGCCCTATTAAACTTCTATGATAGGGCAATCAGAGACCCGATTTGGTCATCTTATACTATGGTTAATATAAGAATTCAGCGAAATTTTATCACATTTACTCAATTTACGTAGCTCCTTTTTCAGATAGCGTATTGGGCTAAGCCGCACCTTAAAGCGCATGATATGACGAGTAAAATGCACTATTAAACTTCTAGGGTAGGGCAAACAGAGACCCGATTAGATCATTTTATATTATGGTTAATTTAAGAATTCAGCGAAATTCTATCACATTAGTTCAATTTACGTCGCTCCTATTTCAGATAGCGTATTGGGCTAAGCGGTACCTTAAAGCGCATGAAATGACGAGTAAAATGCAGTATTAAACTTCTATGATGGGCCAATCACAGACCCGAATATATCGTATTATATTATGGTTAATATAAGAAATCTGCGTAATTCTATCACATTTGTTCAATGTACGTCGCTCCTATTTCAGATAGCATATTGGGCTGAGCAGAATATTAAAGGCCATGAAATGCGGATTCAAATGCACTACTAGACTTCAGTGATAGGGTAATCAGAGACCCCATTAGATCATTTCATATTCTGGTTAATATTAGAATTCTGCGTAATTCTATCACATTTGTTCAATTTACGTTGCCCCTATTTCAGACAGCGTATTGGTCTAGGTGGAATCATAAAGCGCATGAAATGTCGAGTAAAATGCACTATTATACTTCTAGGGTAGGGCAAACAGAGACCCGATTAGATCATTTCATATTACGGTTAATTTAAGAATTCTGCGAAATTCTATCACATTTGTTCAATTTACGTCGCTCCTATTTCAGATAGCGTATTGGGCTAGACGGCACCTTAAAGCGCATGAAATGGCGAGTAAAATGCACTATTAAACTTCTATGATAGGCCAATCAGAGACCCGAATAGATCGTATTATTTTATGGTTAATATAAGAATTCTGCGTAATTCTATCACGTTTGTCCAATTTACGTAGCTCCAATTTCAGATAGCGTATTGGGCTAGGCGGTACCTTAAAGCGCATGAAATGTCGAGTAAAATGTACTACTAAACTTCTCGGATAGGGCAATCAGACACCCGATTAGGTCATCTTATATTATGATTAATATGTGGATGAGGCGAAAATCTATCACACTTGTTCAATTTACGTCGCTCCTATTTCAAATAGCGTATTGGGTTAAGCGGCATCTTAAAGCGCGTGGAATGGCGAGTAAAATGCACCACTAACCTTCTATGATAGGGCAATCAGAGACCCGATTAGATCATTTTATATTATGTTTAATTTAAGGATTCAGCGAAATTCTATCACATTTGTTCAATTTACGTAGCTCCTTTTGCAGATAGCGTATTGGGCTAAGCAGCACCTTAAAGCGCATGAAATGACGAGTAAAATGCACCATTAAACTTCTATGATAGGGCAATCAGAGACTCGATTAGATCATTTTATATTATGGTTAATTTAAGGATTCAGCGAAATTCTATCACATTTGTTCAATTTACGCAGCTCCAATTTCAGATAGCGTGTTGGTATAGGCGGCACCTTAAAGCGCATGAAATGAAGAGTAAAATGCACTATTAAACTTCTATGATAGGGCAACTAAAGACCCGATTAGATCATTTTAAATCATGGTTAATATAAGAATTCTGCGTAATTCTATCACACTTGTTGAATTTACGTAGCTCCAATTTCAGATAGCCTATTGGGCTAGGCGGCACCTGACAGTAAATGAAATGACGAGTAAAATGCCCTGTTAAACTTCTATGATAGGGCAATCAGAGACCCGAATAGATCATCTTATATTATGATTAATATAAGAATTCAGTGTAATTCTATGACATTAGTTCAATTTACGACGCTCCTATTTCAGATAGCGTATTGGGCTAAACGGCACCTTAAAGTGCATGAAATGGCGAATAAAATGCTCTATTAAACTCCTGTGATAGGGCAATCAGAGACCCGATTAGATCATATTATATTATGGTTAATATAAGAATTATGCGTAATTCTAACACATTAGCTTAATTTACGTCGCTCCTACTTCAGATAGTCTATTGGGCTGAGCGGCACATTAAAGCGCATGAAACGTCGAGTAAAATGCACTATTAAAATCCTATGATAGGGCAATCAGAGACCCGATTAGATCTTATTATATTATGGTTAATATAAGAATTCTGCGTAATTTTATCACATTTGTTCAATTTACGTCGCCCCTATTTCAGATAGCGTTTCGGGCTAGGTGGCATCTTAAAGTGCATGCAATGTCGAGTAAAATGCACTACAAAACTTCTAGGATAGGTCAATCAGTGACCCAATTAGGTCATCTTATATTATGATTAATATAAGAATTCAGCGTAATTCTATCAGATTTGTTCTACTTACGTCGCTCCTATTTCAGATAGCGTATTGGGATGGGCTGAATCTTAAAGCGCATGAAATGACGAGTGCAATGCACCATTATACTTCTATGATAGGGCAATCAGACACCCGATTAGATCATTTTATATTATTGTTAATATATGAATGCAGCGTAATTTTATCACATTTGTTCAATTTACATCGCCCCTATTTCAGATAGCGTTTTGGGCTAGGTGGCATCTTAAGGCGCATGAAATGTCGAGTAAAATGCACTACAAAACTTCTAGGATAGGGCAATCAGAGACCCGATTCGGTCATCTTATATTATGATTAATATAAGAATTCAGCATAATTCTATCACATTTGTTCAATTTACCTCGCTCCTATTTCAGAGAGCGTATTAGGATAGGCGGCATCTTAAAGCGCATGGAATGACGAGTACAATGCACTATTAAACTTGTATGATGGGGCAATCAGAGACCCGATTAGATCGTTTTAAATTATGGTTAATATAAGAATTCAGCGAAATTCTATCACAATTGATCAATTTACGTCGCTCCTATTTCAGATAGCGTATTGGGATAAGTGGCATCGTAAAGTGCGAGGAATGACGAGTAAAATGCACTACTAACCTTCTATGAGAGGGCAATCATTGACCCGATTAGATCATTTTATATTATTGTTAATATTAGAATACAGAGTAATTTGATCACATTTGTTGAATTTACGTCGCCCCTATTTCAGATAGCGTATTGGGCTAGGTGGCATCTTAAAGCGCATGAAATGGCGAGTAAAATGCACTATTATACTTCTAGGGAAGGGCAAACAGAGACCCGATTAGATCATTTTATATTATTGTTAATATGAGAATTATATGTAATTCTATCACATTTGTTCAATTTACGTCGCTCCTATTTCAGATAGCGTATCGGGCGAGTCGGCATCTTAAAGAGCATGAAATGTCGAGTAAAATGCACTACTAAACTTCTCGGATAGGGCAATCAGAGTCCCGATTAGGTCTTCTTATATTCTGATTAATATAAGAATTCAGCGTACTTCTATCACATTTCTTCAAATTACGTCGCTCCTACTTCAGATAGTATATTGGGCTTGTCGGCATCTTAAAGCGCGTGGAATGACGAGTAGAATGCACTCCTATCCTTCTATGATAGGACAATCAGAGACCCGATTAGATCACTTTAAATCATGGTTAATATAAGAATTCAGCTTAATTCTATCACATTTGTTCAACTTACGTCGCTGCTATTTCAGATAGCGTATTGGGCTGAGCGGCACCTTAAAGCGCATGAAATTACGAGTAAAATGCACTATTAAACTTCTATGATAGGGCAATCAGAGACCCGATTACATCATTTTATATTATGGTTAATGTAAGAATTATGCGTAATTCCTTCACATTTGTTCAATTTACGTCGCTCCTATTTCAGATAGCGTATTGAGCTAAGCGGCACCATAAAGCGCATGAAATGACGAGTAAAATGCACTATTAAACTTCTATGATAGGGCAATCAGAGACCCGATTAGATCATTTAAAATCATGGTTAATATAAGAATTCTGCGTAATTCTATCACATTTGTTCAATTTACGACGCTCCTATTTCAGATAGCGTACTGGGTGAGGCGGCATCTTAAAGCGCATGAAACGTCGAGTAAAATGCACTATTAAACTTCTATGATAGGGCAATCAGGGACCCGATTAGATCATTTTATATTATGGTTAACATATGAATTCTGCGTAATTCTATCACATTTGTTCAATTTACGACGCTCCTATATCAGATAGCGTATTGGGATAGGCGGCACCTTAAAGCGCATGGAATGACCAGTGAAATGCACTATTAAGCTTCTATGGTAGGGCAATCAGAGACCCGATTAGATCATTCTATATTATGGTTAATATAAGAATTCTGCGTAATTCTGTCACATTTGCTCAATGTATGTCGCTCCTATTTTACATAATGTATTGGGCTGGGCGGCACCTTAAAGCGCATGAAATGACGAGTAAAATGCACTATTAAACTTCTATGATAGGGCAATCAGAGACCCGAATATATCATATTATATTATTGTTAATATAAGAATTCTGCGTAATTCTATCACGTTTGTTCAATTTACGTAGCTTCAATTTTAGATAGCGTATTGGGCTATGCGGTATCTTAAGGCGCATGAAATGTCGAGCAAAATGCACTTCTAAACTTCTCGGATAGGGCAATCAGAGGCCCGATTAGGTCATCTTATATTATGACTAATATGAGAATTCAGCGTAATTCTATCACATTTGTTCAATTTACGTCGCTCCTATTACAGATAGCGCATTGGGATAGGCGGCATCATAAAGCGTATGGAATCTCGAGTAAAATGCACTATTAAGCTTCTCTGATAGGGCAATCTGAGACCCGATTAGATCATTTGAAATTATGGTTAAGATAAGTATTCTGCGTAATTCTATCACATTTGTTCAATTTACGTCGCTCCTATTTCATATAGCGTTTGGGCTAGACGGCATCTTAAAGCGCACGGGATGACGAGTAAAATGCATTACTAACCTTCTATGATAGGGCAATCAGAGAGCCGATTCGATCATTTTATATTATAGTTAATATAAGAATTCAGTGTAATTCTATCACATTTGTTCAATTTACATCGCTCCTATTTCATATAGCGTATTGGGCTCAGCGGCATCTTAACGTGCATGAAATGTCGAGTAAAATGCACTACTAAACTTCTAGGATAGGGCAATCAGAGACGCGATTAGATCATCTTATATTATGATTAATATAAGAATTCAGCGTAATCCTATCACATTTGTTCAATTTACGTCGCTCCTGTTTCATATAGCATATTGAGCTAGGCGGCATCTTACAGCGCGTGGAATGACGACTAAAACGCACAACTAACATTCTATGATAGGGCAATCTGAGACCCGATTAGATCATTTTATATTATGGTTAATATAAGAATTCAGCGAAATTCTATCACCTTTGTTCAATTTACGTCACTCCTATTTCAGATATCGTATTGGGCTAGGTGGCATCTTAAAGCGCATGAAATACCGAGTAAAATGCACTACTAAACTTCCCGGATACGGCAATCAGTCACCCGATTAGGTCATCTTATATTATAAGTAATATAAGAATTCAGCATAATTCTATCACATTTGTTCAATTTACGTCGCTCTTATATCATATAGCGTTTGGGCTAGGCGGCATCTTAAAGCCCATGAAATGGCGAGTAAAATGATCTCTTAAACTTCTCGCATTCGGCCATCAGAGACCCAATTAAATCATTTTGTATTATGGTTAATATAAGAATTCAACGTAATTCTATCACATTTGTCCAATTTACGTAGCTCCTGTTTCAGTTAGTATATTGGGCTAGCCGGCATCTTAAAGCGCATGGGCTGACGAGTAAAATGCACTATTAAACTTCTATGATAGGGCAATCAGAGACCCGATTAGATCATTCTATATTATGGTTAATATAAGAATTCAGCAAAATTCTATCACATTTGTTCAATTTACGTCGCTCCAGTTTCAGATAGCGTATTGGGCTAAGCGGCACGTTAAAGCGCATGAAGTGACGACGAAAATGCACTATTAAACTTCTATGATAGGGCAATCAGAGACCCGAATAGATCAAATTATATTATGGTTAATATAAGAATTCTGCGTAATTCCATCACATTTGTTCAGTTTACGTCGCTCCTATTTCAGATAGCGTATTGGTCTAAGCGGCTCCTTAAAGCGCATCAAATGCCGAGTAAAATGCACTATTAAACTTCTATGATAGGGCAAACGGAGACACGATTAGATCATTTTATATTATTGTTAATATAAGAATTTGGCGTAATTTTATCACATTTGTTCAATTTACGTCGCCCCTATTTCAGATAGCGTATTGGGCTAGGTTGCATCATAAAGCGCATGAAATGAAGAGTAAAATGCACTATTAAACTTATATGATAGGGCCATCAGAGACAAGATTAGATCATTTTAAATTATGATTAATATAAGAATTCAGCGTAATTCTATCACATTTGTTCAATTTACGACGCTCCTATTTCAGATAGCGTACTGGGCGAGGTGGCATCTTAAAGCGCATGAAATGTCGAGTAAAACGCACTACTAACCATCTATGATAGGGCAATCAGAGACCCGATTAGATCATTTTATATTATGTTTAATATAAGAATTCTGCGTAATTCTATGACATTTGTTCAATTTACGACGCTCCTATTTCAGACAGTATATTGGGCGAGGCGGCATCTTAAAGCGCGTGGAGTGACAAGTACAATGCACTATTAACCTTCTATGATAGGGCAATCAGAGACCCGATTAGATCATTATATATTATGGTTAATATAAGAGTTCAGCGAAACTCTATCACATTTGTTCAATTTACGTCGCTCTTATTTCAGATAGCGTATTGGGATAGGCGGCATCTTAAGGCGTATGGAATGACGAGTAAAATGCACTACTAACCTTCTATGATAGGGCTATCAGAGACCCGATTATAGCATTTTATATTATGGTTAATATAAGAATTCTGCGTAATTCCATCACATTTGTTCAATTCACGTAGCTCCAATTTCAGATAGCGGATTGGGCTAGGTTGCACCATAAAGCGCATGAAATGTCGAGTACAGCGCACTATTAAAATTCTAGGGTAGGCCAACAGAGAGCCGATTAGATCATTTTATATTATGGTTAATTTAAGAATTCAGCGAAACTCTATCACATTTGCTCAATTTACGTCGCTCCTATTTCAGATAGCGTATTAGGCTAAGCGGCGCCTTAAAGCGCATGAAATGACGAGTAAAATGCACTATTAAACTTCAATGATAGGGCAACCAGAGACCCGATTAGATCATTTTATATTATTGTTAATATAAGAATTCAACGTAATTTTATTACATTTGTTCAATTTACGTCGCCCCTATTTCAGATAGCGTATTGGGCTAGGTAGCATCTTAAAGCGCATGAAATGTCGAGTAAAATGCACTATTGTACTTCTGTGATAGGGCAATCAGAGACCCGAATAGATCGTATTATATTATGGTCAATATAAGAATTCAGCAAAATTGTATCACATTTGTTCAATTTACGTCGCTCCTATTTCAGATAGCGTATTGGGCTAAGCGTCACCTTAAAGCATATGAAATGTCGTGTAAAATGCACTATTAAACTTCTAGGGTAGGGCAAACAGAGACCTGATTAGATCATTTTATGTTATGGTTAATATAAGAATTCTGCGTAATTCTATCACATTTGTTCAACTTACGACGCTCCTATTTCAGATAGTATATTGGGCTAGGTGGCATCGTAAAGCGCGTGGAATGACGGGTAAAATACACTACAATCCTTCTATGATAGAGCAATCAGTCACCCGAATAGATCATATTATATTATGGTTAATATAAGAATTCTGCATAATTCTATCACATTTGTTCAATTTACGTCGCTCCTATTTCAGATAGCGTACTGAGCCATGGGTCAATTTAAAGAGCATGAAAGGACGAGTAAAATGCACTATTAAATTTCTATGATAGAGCAATCGGAGACACGATTAGATCATTTTATATTATTGTTAATATAAGAATGCGGCGTAATTTTATCACACTTGTTCAATTTATGACGCTCCTATTTCAGATAGTGTATTGGGCTAGGTGGCATCATAAAGCGCATGAAATGCCGAGTAAAATGCACTATTAAACTTATATGATAGGGCCATCAGAGACAAGATTAGATCATTTTAAATTATGATTAATATAAGAATTCAGCGTAATTCTATCACATTTGTTCAATTTACGACGCTCCTATTTCAGATAGCGTACTGGGCGAGGTGGCATCTTAAAGCCCATGAAATGTCGAGTAAAACGCACTACTAACCATCTATGATAGGGCAATCAGAGACCCGATTAGATCATTTTATATTATGTTTAATATAAGAATTCTGCGTAATTCTATCACATTTGTTCAATTTACGACGCTCCTATTTCAGGCAGTATATTGGGCGAGGCGGCATCTTAAAGCGCGTGGAGTGACAAGTACAATGCACTATTAAGCTTCTATGATAGGGCAATCAGAGACCCGATTAGATCATTATATATTATGGTTAATATAAGAGTTCAGCGAAACTCTATCACATTTGTTCAATTTACGTCGCTCTTATTTCAGATAGCGTATTGGGATAGGCGGCATCTTAAGGCGTATGGAATGACGAGTAAAATGCACTACTAACCTTCTATGATAGGGCTATCAGAGACCCGATTATAGCATTTTATATTATGGTTAATATAAGAATTCCGCGTAATTCCATCACATTTGTTCAATTCACGTAGCTCCAATTTCAGATAGCGGATTGGGCTAGGTTGCACCATAAAGCGCATGAAATGTCGAGTACAGCGCACTATTAAAATTCTAGGGTAGGCCAACAGAGAGCCGATTAGATCATTTTATATTATGGTTAATTTAAGAATTCAGCGAAACTCTATCACATTTGCTCAATTTACGTCGCTCCTATTTCAGATAGCGTATTAGGCTAAGCGGCGCCTTAAAGCGCATGAAATGACGAGTAAAATGCACTATTAAACTTCAATGATAGGGCAACCAGAGACCCGATTAGATCATTTTATATTATTGTTAATATAAGAATTCAACGTAATTTTATTACATTTGTTCAATTTACGTCGCCCCTATTTCAGATAGCGTATTGGGCTAGGTAGCATCTTAAAGCGCATGAAATGTCGAGTAAAATGCACTATTGTACTTCTGTGATAGGGCAATCAGAGACCCGAATAGATCGTATTATATTATGGTCAATATAAGAATTCAGCAAAATTCTATCACATTTGTTCAATTTACGTCGCACTTATTTCAGATAGCGTATTGGGCTAGGCGGCACCTTAAAGCGCATGAAATGATGACTAAAATGCACTATTAAACTTCTATGATAGGGCAATCAGAGACCCGAATACATCGTATTATATTATGGTTAATATAAGAATTCAGCAAAATTCTATCACATTTGTTCATTTTACGTCGCTCCTATTTCAGATAGCGTATTGGGCTAGGCGGCACCTTAAAGCGCATGATGTGACGAGTAAAATCCACTATAAAACTTCTATGATAGGGCAATCAGAGACCCGAATAGATCGTATTATATTATGGTTAATATAAGAATTCAGCGTAATTTTATCACATTTGTTCAATTTACGTCGCCCCTATTTCAGATAGCATACTGGGCTAGGCGGCACCTTAAAGCGCATGAAATGACGAGTGAAATGCACTATTAAACTTCCATGATAGGGCAATCAGAGACCCGAATAGATCATATTATATTATGGTCAATATAAGAATTCAACAAAATTCTATCACATTTGTTCAATTTACGTCGCTCCTATTTCAGATAGCGTATTGGGCTAGGCGGCACCTTAAAGCACATGAAAGGACGAGTAAAATGCACTATTAAACTTCTATGATAGGGCAATCAGAGACCCGAATACATCGTATTATATTATGGTTAATATATGAATTCTGCATAGTTCTATCACGTCTGTTCAATTTACGTAGCTCCAATTTCAGATAGCTTATTGGGCTAGGTGGCATCTTAAAGCGCATGAAATGACGAGTAAAATGCAATATTAAACTTATATGGTAGGGCAATCAGAGACCCGCATAGATCGTATTATATTATGGTTAATATAAAAATTCTGCGTAATGCCATCACACTTGTTCAATTTATGTCGCTCCTATATCAGACATCGTATTGGGCTAGACGACACCATAAAGCGATTGAAATGACGAGCCAAATGCACTATTAAACTTCTAGGATAGGGCAATCAGGGACCCGATTGGATCATTTTATATTATTGTTAATATAAGAATTCTGCGTAATTCTATCACGTTTGTTCAATTTACGTCGCTCCGATTTCAGATAGCGTATTGAGCAAGGTGGCATCTTAAAGCGGATGAAATGTCGAGTAAAAATCACTATTAAACATCTAGGGTAGGGCAAACGGAGAGCCGATTAAATCATCTTATATTATTGTTAATTTAAGAATTCATCGTAACTGTATCACATTTGTCCAATTCATGTCGCTCCTACACCAGATATCGTATTGAGCTAGGCGGCATCTTAAGGCACATGAAGTGGCGAATAAAATGCACTACTATCCTTCTCGGAGACGGCCATCAGAGACCCGATTAGATCATTCTATATTATGGTTAATATAAGAATTCAGCGAAATTCTATCACATTTGTTCAATTTACGTCGCTCCTATTTCAGATAGCGTATTGGGATAGGCGGCACCTTAAAGCGCATGGAATGGCCAGTAAAATGCACTATAAAACTTCTATGATAGGGCAATCAGAGACCCGAATAGATCATTCTATATTATGGTTAATATAAGAATTCTGCGTAATTCTATCACATTTGTTCAATTTATGTGGCTCCTATTTCAGATAGCGTATTGGCCTAGATGGCACCTTAAAGCGCAAGAAATGACGAGTAAAATCCACTATTAAACTTCTATGATAGGGCAATCAGGGACCCGAATAGATCGTATTATATTATGGTTAATATAAGAATTCAGCGTAATTTTATCACATTTGTTCAATTTACGTCGCCCCTATTTCAGATAGCATACTGGGCTACGCGGCACCTTAAAGCGCATGAAATGACGAGTGAAATGCACTATTAAACTTCCATGATAGGGCAATCAGAGACACGAATAGATCATATTATATAATGGTCAATATAAGAATTCAGCAAAATTCTATCACATTTGTTTTTATTTACGTCGCTCCTATTTCAGATAGCGTATTGGGCTAGGCGGCACCTTAAAGCACATGAAAGGACGAGTAAAATGCACTATTAAACTTCTATGATAGGGCAATCAGAGACCCGAATACATCGTATTATATTGCTGCGCCGGGGATTATCATCGCACGACATGTTCACACTTATAAGTTTATTATGAGGATATAAACAAGGAATGGCAGAGTCTACAATATCGCGTCTTGTCTCCTTGACTGTCAATCAGACTCTCTCATTGATCTGTTTCATCAATAACGGCGATCGTCCCTTAACGACAGATCGAACGCTCCCTTCGGGTCGATCACAGTTGGCTTCACGGTGTTCGTAACACTGCCCTCCTTCCTTTAAAGGCGGGCGTCCCGACCGCGTCAAACTTCAGTTACTGACGACCAACTTCACTTGAGCCGCTAGCGCCTGCCTTCAGATTCTGGCTAACCTCAGTTCAATGAGATGTCATCTTGGCCGCTAACCTCAGCGATATGTACCTTTGTCTGAAAAAAAACGAGGTAAATCGAAAGGATTTAAATGTAAACCTCTGTGGCCTTCTTCAGATAGCAAACGTCTTGACATTCGTCCTCCGTCCCAGGGGAAAACCACGTAAAAACCCTGAGCAAGACGCCGGTACTATGCTCGTTCGATATATCGAGGATATCCCGGTTACTTCTCGCCCTTCCTCTTGACTCTTGAGTTTTGCGCACTTCTTTCTTGAAATCTTCACGGGCGGGACCTGCCCTCGTCTTCTTCGATGAAACGTCCTCTTCTTGGGCGAAAAGCATGGGACATCCTCCTCCTCTACTGATTCTTCTCATTAAACAAAGTGGCACGACCTTCGTATCTGTGAGAGAACCGCTCCCACTGCGAAACTGGAAGCGTCCGTGTCCAAAATGAAATCTGCATCCGATTCTGGATACGCTAATACTGGGGCTTCCATCAGCCGTCTCTTCAGCTCCTCGAAGGCAGACTGGCACTCATCGGACCAAATAAATCTTTGTGTCTCCTCCGTGAGACGATGCAGAGGTTTAGCCGCGTTAGAGAAACCTTTAACAAATTTTCGGTAATAAGTGCACAGTCCCAAGAAACTCCTCAATTCTGTAACGTTCTTTGGAACCGGCCAATCAGCAACCGCCTTAATCTTCTCTGGGTCAGTCTTTACTCCATGTTCCGTAACGACATGGCCCAGATATCGTACCTCTCGGCAAAAAAAACGTACATTTCTTGGGGCTCATCAACAGCTTCGCTTGGCGGAGACGAGAAAAGACAAGACGAAGACGGTCAAGTTCTTCTTTGAAGTCTTTTCCATAGATGATCACGTCGTCAAGGTAAACCAGACAAACTTTCCAGTTTAGCCCGCCTAACACCGTCTCCATAACGCGCTCAAAAGTCGCAGGGGCATTACACAAACCGAAAGGCATGTCTTTAAACTGCCACAACCCCGTGCCCACGCAAAAGGCGGTCTTTTCCCGATCCTTCGCTTCCATGGAAATTTGCCAATATCCACTCTGCAAATCTACAGTGGAAAACCAGGAAGAACCAGCAACAGCGTCCAGTGTATCCTCAATGCGAGGTAAAGGATACGAGTCCTTCTTCGTGACACTATTCAAACGCCGGTAATCGACACAGAATCTTGTAGAACCGTCCTTCTTTTTCACCAGGACAATCGGGGACGACCAAGGGCTCTGCGACTTTTCTATGACACCTTGAGCCTCCATCTTCTGAAGTAGCTCTTCCACTTCGCCTCGGCGGTGCAAAGGCAATCTTCGCGGCGCCTCTTTAATGGGAACATGATCGCCAGTGTTGATCTTATGCGTGACCAATTCGCAATTTCCAACTTCATCAGAATTCCTGGCAAAGACATCCTGGTACTCATAGAGCAGCTTAGCGAAATGCTTCTTCCGTTCATCATTCAAGTTCAAGGAACACCGTCCAAATAATTCCTTTAAATGCTGTGGTACTCTTTCCTCTCCTTTCTCGCCTCCTTCTTTCTTGTTCTCTTCTTTCTTGCTCTCTTCTTTCTTGCTCTCTTCTTTCTTTTTCTTCTTCTTTTCTTCTTCACCTAGGCGAATTTCCCGCAGCCCCGGAAGACACAACACATTCCGAGATAAATCTAGTTTGCAACCATGCTTCCGTAAGAACTCCGTTCCAAGTATGCAGTCTTCAATCATGCGTACAATATAGAATTTCTCCGTGCTCGCAAGCCCCTTGATGCGCACCTCTAAATTCTTCTGACCGAAGACTTCCATTCTTTCTCCGGCACTGGAGCGAATCACAAGGTCCGCTGCGGGAAGGTTCTCCACCGGACACAATTCCCTCTTCAATAAATTAATAGATGAGCCCGTGTCCAAGATGATTTTGCACTCGTTGTCTTCAACTTCTCCAAACACGGATGCTTCATCCCGCGATGTCCTTCCTGTCGCCACGCTCCTGAGGATCGGGGGACACAGGTTCAAAGCCCGGCGCTCCCCCGCTACGCCGTCTTCTTCCCGTTTCCCGATTTGGACGGAAATTTCTGTGGTCGCCGACGTCTGCAATCCTTCTGTAAATGCCCGGGTTTCCCGCACAGCCAACACGTAGATTCAGTTCTCCTCTTTTTCTCCGGCATATCCTCGGCGAAGTCGAATTTCCTCTTCCTCTCCGGGTTCACCTCGACAAATTTAGTGCAGTTAACGTCTCTCCCTCGAAATTGTCTCGGGACGAACCCTAACGACATCGCCTCCACGGCTTCCACCTCCAAGGCCCTAGTAACTGCAGCCCTCAAGGAGGTGAAACCGCCGAGACGCAGGGTTCTTTTCACCCCTTCGTCGGCCAATGCGGAGACAAACTGGGAGGCAGCTAATTTATCCCGCGTTTCCACCGGACAGTCCGCGAAAGCTGTCTGCGCCAGTCTTTCTATCTCTGTTGCAACAGAGGAAATGGTCTCCCCTTTGCGCTGCCGATAATTTTGAAACAGAACGTAGTTTAAGTTGGAAAGGTTACGTGCACCGAAACGAAATTCCAACGCCGCAACTAATTCGATAAAACTGTTGTGACGAGCAGTGGAAAGGGTTGTTAGCACGCTTCGAGCCGGTCCTTCCAACGAAGCGATCAAAGCCATAGCTTTCCTCGCCTCGTCCCAGCCGTTCGCTCGCGCGATCGCTTCAAATTGAAGCAAATACTCCTCCCAAGATGTTCTGCCATCATAGGCCGACGGCTTAACCGCGTAACCCAAGCTTAGGATACAACGTCCTCCCCGATCACATTCCGCGGGCACAAACGGTCCCGGAAACGGAACAACGGAAGGTATGGAGGAGGGACCAGGGACTGCCACGGGGGCATTATTTACAGGAACATGAACACTATTTACATGACTGGCCGCGCCCGGTCCCTCTCCCGCCCCACAACCGGAGGTACCAGCAGAATTAGCAGAGCCTAACGAAAACACCTGTAAATTCCGCTCCATCGCGGACAGACGAGCCTCCCAAGCCGCATCCCGGGTCTCTCGAGTCACTGTCTCTGCGGCCTCCCGTTGGCGCCACAAATCATGCTCCTTTTCCCAGCGGATTTCGTCTAGCTTGCGGTGCTCCTCCATCTGCCCGACGATGGTCCTCTGTAGGCTCTCGAACATGTCCTGCAACAACAGCTCTCCCCCTGCAGCGGATCGCGTTCTTATGATCCCACTTCTGACACCAATGCTGCGCCGGGGATTATCATCGCACGACATGTTCACACTTATAAGTTTATTATGAGGATATAAACAAGGAATGGCAGAGTCTATAATATCGCGTCTTGTCTCCTTGACTGTCAATCAGACTCTCTCATTGATCTGTTTCATCAATAACGGCGATCGTCCCTTAACGACAGATCGAACGCTCCCTTCGGGTCGATCACGGTTGGCTTCACGGTGTTCGTAACAATATTATGGTTAATATAAGAATTCAGCAAATTTCTATCACATTTGTTCAATTTACGTCGCACTTATTTCAGATAGCGTATTGGGCTAGGCGGCACATTAAAGCGCATGAAATGATGACTAAAATGCACTGTTAAACTTCTATGATAGCGCAATCAGAAACCAGAATAGATCGTATTATATTATGGTTAATATAAGACTTCTGCGTAATTCTATCACATTTGTTCAATTTATGTCGCTCCTATTTCAGATAGCGTATTGGGCTAGGCGGCACCTTAAAGCGCATGAAATGACGACTAAAATGCACTGTTAAACTTCTATGATAGCGCAATCAGAAACCAGAATAGATCGTATTATATTATGGTTAATATAAGAATTCTGCGTAATTCTATCACATTTGTTCAGTTTATGTCGCTCCTATTTCAGATAGCGTATTGGGCTAAGCGGCATCTTAAAGCGCATGAAATTACGAGTAAAATGCACTACTAAACTTCTCGGATAGGGCAATCACAGACCCGACAAGGTCATTTTAAATTATGGTTAATATAAGAATTCTGCGTAATTCTATCACATTTATTCAATTTACATCGCTCCCATTTCAGATAGCGCATTGGGCTAAGCGGCACCTTAAAGCGCATGGAATGACGAGTAAAATGCAGTACTAAACTTCTTTGATAGGGCAAGCAGAGACCCGATGAGATCATTTTATATTATGGTTCATATAAGAATTCTGCGTAACTCTATCACATTTATTCAATTTACGCTGCTGCAATTTCAGATAGCGGATTGGGCTAGACGGCGCCTTAAAGCGCATGAAATGGCGAGAAAATGCACTGCTGAACTTCTGTGACAGGGCAATCACAGACCCGACAAGGTCATTTTAAATTATGGTTTATATAAGAATTCTGCGTAATTCTATCACATTTATTCAATTTACGTCGCCCCTATTTCAGATAGCGTACTGCGCTAGGCGGCACCTTAAAGCGCATGATATGACGAGTACAATCCACTATTAAACTTCTATGATAGGGCAATCAGAGACCCGAATAGATCGCATTATATTATGGTTAATATAAGAATTCAGCGTAATTTTATCATATTTGTTCAATTTACATCGCCCATATTTCAGATAGCGTACTGGGCTAGGCGTCACCTTAAAGCGCATGAAATATAGAGTAAAATGCACTATTAAACTTCTATGATAGGGCAATCAGTGACCCGAATAGATCGTATTATATTATGGTTAATATAAGAATTCTGCGTAATTCTATCACGTTTGTTCCATTTACGGCGCCCCTATTTCAGATAGCGTAAAGGGCTAAGCGGCATCTTAAAGCGCATGAATTGTCGAGTAAAATGCACTACTAACCTTCTAGGATAGGGCAATCAGAGACCCGATTCGGTCATCTTATATTATGATTAATATAAGAATGCAGCGTAATTCTATCACATTTGTTCAATTTATGTCACTCCTATTTCAGATAGCGTATTCGGCTAGGCGGCACCTTAAAACGCGTGAAATGACGAGTAAAATGCACTATTCAATTTCTACGATAGGGCAATCAGAGACCCGAATAGATCGTATTATATTATGGTTAATATAAGAATTCGTGCGTAATTCTATCACATTTGTTCAATTTACGACGCTCCTATTTCAGATAACGTATTGGGTGATTCGGCATCTTAAAGCGCATGAAATGTCGAGTAAAATGCACTACTAAACTTCTCGGATAGGGCAATCAGAGATACGATTAGGTCATTTTAAATTATGGTTAATATAAGAATTCTGCGTAATTCTATCACATTTGTTCAATTTACGTCGCTCCCATTTCAGATAGCGCATTGGGCTAAGCGGCACCATAAAGCGCATGGCATGACGAGTAAAATGCAGTACTAAACTCCTTTGATAGGGCAATCAGAGACCCGAATAGATCATCTTAAATTATGCTTAATATAAGAATTGTTGCGTAATCCTATCACATTTGTTCAATTTACGTCGCTCCTATTTCAGGTAGCGTATTGGGCTAAGCGGCATCTTAAAGCGCATGAAATTACGAGTAAAATGCTCTACTAAACTTCTCGGATAGGGCAATCACAGACCCGACAAGGTCATTTTAAATTATGGTTAATATAAGAATTCTGCGTAATTCTATCACATTTATTCAATTTACATAGCTCCCATTTCAGATAGCGCATTGGGCTAAGCGGCACCTTAAAGCGCATGAAATGTCGAGTAAAATGCATTATTAAACTTCTTTGATAGGGCAAGCAGAGACCCGAATAGATCGTATTATATTATGGTTAATATAAGTATTCAACGTAATTTTATCACATTTGTTCAATTTATATCGCTCCTATTTCAGATAGCGTATTGGGCTAGGCGGCACCCTAAAGCGCATGAAATGACGAGTAAAATGCACCATTAAACTTCCATGATAGGGCAATCAGAGACCCGAATTGATCGTATTATATTACTGTTATTATAAGAATTCTGCGTAATTCTATCACATTTGTTCAACTTACGTCGCCCCTATTTGAGATAGCGTATTGGGATAGGCGGCACCTTAAAGCGCGTGAAATAACGAGTATAATGCACTACTAAACTTCTTTGATTGGGCAATCAGAGACCGGATTAGATCATTTTATATTATTGTTAATATAAGAATTCAGCGTAATTTTATCACATTTGTTCAATTTACGTCGCTCCTATTTCAGATAGTGTATTTGGGATAGGCGGCACCGTAAAACGCATGAAATGACGAGTAAAATGCACTATTAAACTTCTATGATAGGGCAATCAGAGACCCGGATAGATCGTATTATATTATGGTTAATATAAGAATTCAGCGAAATTCTATCACATTTGTTCAATTTACGTCGCTCCTATTTCAGATAGCGTATTGGGCTAAGCAGAATCTTAAAGGGCATGAGATGCCGCTTAAAATGCACTGCTAAACTTCAGTGATACGGTAATCAGAGACCCGATTAGATCATTTTATATTATTGTCAATAAAAGAATTCAGAGTAATTTTATCACATATGTTCAATTTACGTCGCTCGTATTTCAGATAGCGTATTTGGGATAGGCGGCACCTTAAAATGCATGAAATGACGAGTAAAATGCACTATTAAACTTCTATGATAGGGCAATCAGTGACCCGAATAGGTCGTATTATATTATGGTTAATATAAGAATTCTGCGTAATTCTATCACATTTGTTCAATTTATGTCGCTCCTATTTCAGATAGCGTATTGGCTTAGACGGCACCTTACAGCACATGAAATGACGAGTAAAATGCACTATTAAACTTCTACGATAGGGCAATCAGAGACCCGATCAGGTCATCTTGTATTATGATTAATATAAGAATTCAGCGTAATTCTATCACATTTGTTCAATTTACGTCGCTCCTATTTCAGATAGCGTATTGGACTAGGCGGCATCTTAAAGCGCGTAGAATGACGAGTAAAATGCACTATTAACCTTCTATGATAGGGCAATCAAAGACCCGGTTAGATCATTCTATATTATGGTTAATATAAGAATTCTGCGTAGTTCTATCACATTTGTTCAATTTATGTCGCTCCTATTTCAGACAGCGTATTAGGCAAAGCGGCACCTTAAGGCGCTTGAAATGACGAGTAAAATGCACTATTAAACTTCTATGAAAGGGCAATCAGAGACTCGATTAGATCATTTTGTATTATTGTTAATATAAGTATTTAACGTAATTTTATCACATTTGTTCAATTTATATCGCTCCTATTTCAGATAGCGTATTGGGCTAGACGGCACCTTAAAGAGCATGAAATGACGAGTAAAATGCACTATTAAACTTTTATGATAGGGCAATCAGAGAACCGAGTAGATCGTAATATATTATGGTTAATATAAGAATTCTGCGTAATTCTATCACATTTGTTCAATTTATGTCGCTCCTATTTCAGATAGCGTACTGGGCTAGGCGGCACCTTAAAGCGCATGAAATGACGACTAAAATGCACTATCAAACTTCTATGATAGGGCAATCAGAAAACCGGATAGATCGTATTATATTATGTTTAATATAAGAATTCTGCGTAATTCTGTCACATTTGTTCAATTTACGTCGCCCCTATTTAGAGATAGCGTATTGGGCTTGTTGGCATCTTAAAGCGCATGAAATGTCGAGTAAAATGCACTACTAAACTTCTCGGATAGGGCAATCACAGACGCGTCAAGGTCATTTTAAATTATGGTTAATATAAGAATTCTGCGTAATTCTATCACATTTGTTCAATTTACGTCGCTCCTATTTCAGATAGCGTATTGGGCTAGGCGGCACCTTAAAGCACATGAAATGACGAGTAAAATGCACTAATAAACTTCTATGATAGGGCAATCAGAGACCCGAATACATCGAATTATATTATGGTTAATATATGAATTCTGCGTAATTCTATCACGTCTATTCAATTCACGTAGCTCCAATTTCAGATAGCGTTTTGGACTAGGTGGCATCTTGAAGCGCATGAGATGTCGAGTAAAATGCACTATTAAACTTCTAGGGTAGGGTGAACAGAGACCCGATTAGATCATTTTATATTATGGTTAATATAAGAATTCAGCGTAATTTAATCAGATTTGTTCAATTTACGTCGCTCCTATTTCAGATAGCGTAATGGGCTAGGCGGCACCATAAAGCGCATGAAATGGCGAGTAATATGCACTATTAAACTTCTATGATAGCGCAATCAGAGTGCCGATTAGATCATTTTAAATTATGGTTAATATAAGAATTCTTGCGTAATTCTATCACATTTGTTCAATTTACGTCGCTCCTATTTCAGATAGCGTATTGTTCGACTCGGCATCTTAAAGCGCATGAAATGACGAGTAAAATGCACTACTAAACTTCTCGGATAGGGCAATCAGAGATACGATTAGGTCATTTTAAATTATGGTTAATATAAGAATTCTGCAAAATTCTATCACATTTGTTCAATTTACGTCTCTCCTATTTCAGATAGCGTATTGGGCTAGGCGGCACCTTAAAGCGCATGGCGTGACGAGTAAAATGCAGTACTAAACTTCTTTGATAGGGCAATCAGACAACCGATGAGATCATTTTATATTATGGTTTATATAAGAATTCTGCGTAACTCTATCACATTTATTCAATTTACGCTGCTCCAATTTCAGATAGTGGATTGGGCTAGACGGCGCCTTAAAGCGCATGAAATGACGAGTAAAATGCACTGCTGAACTTCTGTAACAGAGCAATCAGAGACCCGATTAGATCATCTTAAATTATGGATAATATAAGAATTCTGCGTAATTCTATCACATTTGTTGAATTTACGTCGCCCCTATTTCAGATAGCGTTTTGGACTAGGTGGCATCTTAAAGCGCATGAAATGTCGAGTAAAATGCACTATTAAACTTCTAGGGTAGGGCAAACAGAGACCCGATTAGATCATTTTATATTATGGTTAATATAAGAATTCTGCGTAACTCTATCACATTTGTTCAATTTATGTCGCTCCTATTTCAGATAGCGTATTGGGCTAAGTGGCATCTTAAAGCGCATGCAATTACGAGTAAAATGCACTACTAAACTTCCCGGATAGGGCAATCACAGACCCGACAAGGTCATTTTAAATTATGGTTAATATAAGAATTCTGCGTAATTCTATCACATTTATTCAATTTACGTCGCCCCTATTTCAGATAGCGTACTGGGCTAGGCGGCACCTTAAAGCGCACGAAATGACGAGTGAAATGCACCATTAAACTTCTATGATAGGGCAATCAGAAACCCGAATAGATCATATTATATTATGGTTAATATAAGAATTCAGCAAAATTCTATCACATTTGTTCAATTTACGTCGCTCCTATTTCAGATAGCGTATTGGGCTAGGTGGCACCTTAAAGCGCATGGCGTGACGAGTAAAATGCAGTACTAAACTTCTTTGATAGGGCAATCAGAGACCCGATGAGATCATTTTATATTATGGTTTATATAAGAATTCTGCGTAACTATATCACATTTATTCAATTTACGCTGCTCCAATTTCTGATAGCGGATTGGGCTAGACGGCGCCTTAAAGCGCATGAAATGACGAGTAAAATGCACTGCTGAACTTCTGTAACAGGGCAATCAGAGACCCGATTAGATCATCTTAAATTATGGTTAATATAAGAATTCTGCGTAATTCTATCACATTTGTTCAATTTACGTCGCCCCTATTTCAGACAGCGTATTGGGCTAAGCGGCACCTTAAAGCGCATGAAATGGCGACTAAAATGCAGTATTAAACTTCCATGATAGGCCAATCAGAGACCCGAGTAGATCGTTTTATATTATGGTTAATATAAGAATTCTGCGTAATTCTATCACATTTGTTCAATTTATGTCGCTCCTGTTTCAGATAGCGTATTGGACTAGGCGGCATCTGAACGCGCATGAAATCACGAGTAAAATGCACTACTAAACTTCTCGGATAGGGCAATCAGAGACCCGATGAAATCATTTTATATTATGGTTTATATAAGAATTCTGCGTAACTCTATCACATTTATTCAATTTAGGCTGCTCCAATTTCAGATAGCGGATTGGGCTAGACGGCGCCAGAAAGCGCATGAAATGACGAGTAAAATGCACTGCTGAACTTCTGCGACAGGGCAATCAGAGACCCGATTAGATCATCTTAAATTATGGTTAATATAAGAATTCTGCGTAATTCTATCACATTTCTTCAATTTACGTCGCCCCTATTTCAGATAGCGTATTGGGCTAGGTGGCATATTAAAGCGCATGAAATGTCGAGTAAAATGCACCAGTAAACTTCTATGACAGTGCAATCAGAGACCCGATTAGATCATTTTGTATTATTGTTAATATAAGAATTCAACGTAATTTTAACACAATTGTTCAATTTATGTCGCTCCTATTTCAGACAGCGTATTGGGCAAGGCGGCACCTTAAAGCGCATGAAATGACGAGTAAAATGCACTATTATACTTCTATGATAGGGGAATCAGTGAACCGGATAGATCGTATTATATTATGTTTAATATACGAATTCTGCGTAATTCTGTCACATTCGTTCAATTTACGTCGCCCCTATTTAGAGATAGCGTATTGGGCTAGATGGCATCTTAAAGCGCATGAAATGTCGAGTGAAATGCACTATTAAACTTCTATGATAGGGCAATCAGAGACCCGATTAGATCATTTTGTATTATTGTTAATATAAGAATTCAACGTAATTTTATCACATCTGATCAATTTATGTCGCTCCTATCTCAGATAGCGTATTGGGCTAGGCGGCACCTTAAAGCGCATGAAATGACGAGTAAAATGCACTATTAAACTTTTATGATAGGGCAATCAGAGAACCGAGTAGATCGTAATATATTATGGTTAATATAAGAATTCTGCGTAATTCTATCACATTTGTTCAATTTATGTCGCTCCTATTTCAGATAGCGTACTGGGCTAGGCGGCACCTTAAAGCGCATGAAATGTCGAGTAAAATGCACTATTACACTTCTAGGTTAGTGCAAACAGAGACCCGATCCGATCATTTTATATTATGGTTAATATAAGAATTCAGCGTAATTCTATCACGTTTGTTCAATTTACGTCGCTCCTATTTCAGATGGCGTATTGGTCTAAGCGGCATGTTAATGGGCACGATATGTCGAGTAAAATTCACTACTAAACTTCTAGGATAGGGCAATCGGAGACCCGATTATGTCATTTTATATTATTCTTAATATAAGAATTTACCGTCATTTTATCACATTTTTCAATTTACGTCGCACCTATTTCAGGTAGCGTATTGGGCTAGGTGGCAACATAAAGCGCATGTGATGTCAAGTCAAATGCACTACTAAACTTCTTGGATAGGGCAATCAGAGACCCGATTAGGTCCTTTTTTATTATTGTTAATATAAGAATTCAGTGACATTCTATCACATTTGTTCAATTTACGACGCTCCTATTTCAGATAGTGTATTGGACTAAACGGCACCTTAAAGCGCATGAAATGTCGAGTAAAATGCACTACTAAACATCTAGGGTAGGGCAATCAGAGACCCGCTTAGATCATCTTATATTATGATTCATATAAAAATTCAGTGTAATTCTATCACATTTGTTCAATTTACGTTGCTCCTATTTCTGATAGCGTATCGGGATAATCGGCTCCTTAAAGCGCATGAAATGCCGAGCAAAATGCACTATTAAACTTCTATGATAGGGCAATCAGAGACCCGTTTAGATCATTTTAAATTATGGTTAATATAAGAATGTAGCGAAATACTATCACATTTGTTCAATTTACGTTGCTCCAATTTCAGATAGCGTATTGTGCTCGGCGGCACCTTAAAGCGCATGGAATGACGAGTAAAATGCACTATTAAACTTCTGTGATAGGGCAATCAGAGACCCGAATAGATCGAATTATATTATGGTTAATATAAGAATTCTGCGTAATTCTATCACGTTTGTACAATTTACGTAGCTCCAATTTCAGATACCGTATTGGGATAGGCGGCACCTTAAAGCGCGTGAAATAACGAGTATAATGCACTACTAAACTTCTTTGATTGGGCAATCAGAGACCCGATTAGATCATTTTATATTATTGTTAATATAAGAATTCAGCGTAATTTTATCACATTTGTTCAATTTACGTCGCTCCTATTTCAGATAGCGTATTTGGGATAGGCGGCACCTTAAAATGCATGAAATGACGAGTAAAATGCACTATAAACTTCTATGATAGGCAATCGGTGACCCGAATAGAGCGTATTATATTATGGTTAAAATAAGAATTCTGCGTAATTCTATCACATTTGTTCAATTTATGTCGCTCCTATTTCAGATAGCGTATTGGGTTAGACGGCACCTTACAGCACATGAAATGACGAGTAAAATGCACTATTAAACTTCTACGATAGGGCAATCAGAGACCCGAATTGATCGTATTATATTATGGTTAATATAAGAATTCTGTGTAATTCTATCACATTTGTTCAATTTACGTCGCCCCTATTTCAGATAGCTTATTGGGCTAGGTGGCATCTTAAAGCGCTTGAAATGTCGAGTAAAATGCACTATTATACTTCTATGATAGCGCAATCAGAGTCCCGATTAGATCATTTTAAATTATGGTTAATATAAGAATTCGTGCGTAATTCTATCACATTTGTTCAATTTACGACGCTCCTATTTCAGATAACGTATTGGGTGATTCGGCATCTTAAAGCGCATGAAATGTCGAGTAAAATGCACTACTAAACTTCTCGGATAGGGCAATCCGAGATACGATTAGGTCATTTTAAATTATGGTTAATATAAGAATTCTGCGTAATTCTATCACATTTGTTCAATTTACGTCGCTCCCATTTCAGATAGCGCATTGGGCTAAGCGGCACCTTAAAGCGCATGGCATGACGAGTAAAATGCAGTACTAAACTTCTTTGATAGGGCAAGCAGAGACCCGATGAGATCATTTTATATTATGGTTTATATAAGAATTCTGCGTAACTCTATCACATTTATTCAATTTACGCTGCTCCAATTTCAGATAGCGGATTGGGCTAGACGGCGCCTTAAAGCGCATGAAATGACGAGTAAAATGCACTGCTGAACTTCTGTGACAGGGCAATCAGTGACCCGATTAGATCATCTTAAATTATGGTTAATATAAGAATTGTGCGTAATTCTATCACATTTGTTCAATTTACGTCGCCCCTATTTCAGATAGCGTATTGGGCTAGGTGGCATCTTAAAGCGCATGAAACGCCGAGTAAAATGCACTAGCAACCTTCTATGACAGTGCAATCAGAGACCCGATTAGATCATTTTGTGTTATTGTTAATATAAGAATTCAACGTAATTTTAACACATCTGATCAATTTATGTCGCTCCTATCTCAGATAGCGTATTGGGCTAGGCGGCACCTTAAAGCGCATGAAATGACGAGTAAAATGCACTATTAAACTTCTATGATAGGGCAATCAGAGACCCGAATACATCGTATTATATTATGGTTAATATAAGAATTCTGCGTAATTCTATCACGTTTGTACAATTTACGTAGCTCCAATTTCAGATACCGTATTGGGCTAGGCGGCATCTTAAAGCGCATGAAATAGCGAGTAAAATGCACTACTAAACTTCTCGGATAGGGCAATCACAGACCCGACAAAATCATTTTAAATTATGGTTAATATAAGAATTCTGCGTAATTCTATCACATTTGTTCAACTTACGTCGCCCCTATTTCAGATAGCGTATTGGGATAGGCGGCACCTTAAAGCGCGTGAAATAACCAGTATAATGCACTACTAAACTTCTTTGATTGGGCAATCAGAGACCCGATTAGATCATTTTATATTATTGTTAATATAAGAATTCAGCGTAATTTTATCACATTTGTTCAATTTACGTCGCTCCTATTTCAGATAGCGTATTTGGGATAGGCGGCACCGTAAAACGCATGAAATGAAGAGTAAAATGCACTATTAAACTTCTATGATAGGGCAATCAGAGACCCGGATAGATCGTATTATATTATGGTTAATATAAGAATTCAGCGAAATTCTATCACATTTGTTCAATTTACGTCGCTCCTATTTCAGATAGCGTATTGGGCTAAGCAGAATCTTAAAGGGCATGAGATGCCGATTAAAATGCACTGCTAAACTTCAGTGATACGGTAATTAGAGACCCGATTAGATCATTTTATATTATTGTTAATAAATGAATTCTGAGTAATGTTATCACATTTGTTCAATTTATGTCGCTCCTATTTCAGATAGCGTATTGGGTTAGACGGCACCTTACAGCACATGAAATGACGAGTAAAATGCACTATTAAACTTCTACGATAGGGCAATCAGAGACCCGAATTGATCGTATTATATTATGGTTAATATAAGAATTCTGTGTAATTCTATCACATTTGTTCAATTTACGTCGCCCCTATTTCAGATAGCTTATTGGGCTAGGTGGCATCTTAAAGCGCTTGAAATGTCGAGTAAAATGCACTATTAAACTTCTATGATAGGGCAATCAGAGACCCGAATATATCATATTCTATTATGGTTAATATAAGAATTCAGTAAAATTCAATCACATTTGTTCAATTCACGTCGCTCCTATTTCAGATAGCGTATTGGGCTAGGCGGCACCTTAGAGCGCATGAAATGACGAGTAAAATGCACTATTAAACTTCTATCATAGCGCAGTCAGAGTCCCGATTAGATCATTTTAAATTATGGTTAATATAAGAATTCGTGCGTAATTCTATCACATTTGTTCAATTTACGACGCTCCTATTTCAGATAACGTATTGGGTGATTCGGCATCTTAAAGCGCATGAAATGTCGAGTAAAATGCACTACTAAACTTCTCGGATAGGGCAATCAGAGATACGCTTAGGTCATTTTAAATTATGGTTAATATAAGAATTCTGCGTAATTCTATCACATTTGTTCAATTTACGTCGCTCCCATTTCAGATAGCGCATTGGGCTAAGCGGCACCTTAAAGCGCATGGCATGACGAGTAAAATGCAGTACTAAACTTCTTTGATAGGGCAATCAGAGACCCGAATAGATCAGCTTAAATTATGGTTATTATAAGAATTCTTGCGTAATTCTATCACATTTGTTCAATTTACGTCGTTCCTATTTCAGATAGCGTATTGGGCGATTCGGCATCTTAAAGCGCATGAAATGACGAGTAAAATGCACTTTTAAACTTCTATGATAGGGCAATCAGAAACCAGAATAGATCGTATTATATTATGGTTAATATAAGAATTCAGCAAAATTCTATCACATTTGTTCAATTTACGTCGCTCCTATTTCAGATAGCGTATTGGGCTAGGCGGCACCTTAAAGCGCATGAGATGACGACTAAAATGCACTATTAAACTTCTATGATAGGGCAATCAGAGACCCGAATAGATCATATTATATTATGTTTAATATAAGAATTCAGCAAAATTCTATCACATTTGTTCAATTTACGTCGCTCCTATTTCAGATAGCGTATTGGGTTAGGCGGCACCTTAAAGCACATGAAAGGACGAGTAAAATGCACTATTAAACATCTATGACAGGGCAATCAGAGACCCGAATACATCGTATTATATTATGGTTAATATAAGAATTCTTGCGTAATTCTATCACATTTGTTCAATTTACGTCGTTCCTATTTCAGATAGCGTATAGGGCGATTCGGCATCTTAAAGCGCATGAAATGGCGAGTAAAATGCACTTTTATACTTCTATGATAGGGCAATCAGAGACCCGAATACATCGTATTATATTATGGTTAATATAAGAATTCAGCAAAATTCTATCACATTTGTTCAATTTACGTCGCTCCTTTTTCAGATAGCGTATTGGGCTAGGCGGCACCTTAAAGCGCATGAAATGACGACTAAAATGCACTATTAAACTTCTATGATAGGGGAATCAGAAACCAGAATAGATCGTATTATATTATGGTTAATATAAGAATTCTGCGTAATTCTATCACATTTGTTCAATTTATGTCGCTCCTATTTCAGATAGCGTATTGGGCTAGGCGGCTCCTTAAAGCGCATGAAATGACGAGTAACATGCACTATTAAACTTCTATGATAGGGCAATCAGAGAACCGGATAGATCGTATAATATTATGTTTAAGATAAGAATTCTGCGTAATTCTGTCACATTTGTTCAGTTTACGTCGCTCCTATTTAGAGATAGCGTATTGGGCTTGTTGGCATCTTAAGGCGCATGAAATGTCGAGTCAAATGCACTATTAAACTTCTAGGGTAGGGCAAACAGAGACCCGATTAGATCATTTTATATTATGGTTAATATAAGAATTCTGCGTAATTTTATCACATTTGTTCAATTTACGTCGCTCCTAGTTCAGACAGCGTATTGGGCTAGGCGGCGCCTTAAAGCGCATGAAATGACGAGTAAAATGCGATATTAAACTTCTATGATAGCGCAATCAGAGTCCCGATTAGATCATTTTAAATTATGGTTAATATAAGAATTCTTGCGTAATTCTATCACATTTGTTCAATTTACGTCGCTCCTATTTCAGATAGCGTATTGGTCGATTCGGCATCTTAAAGCGCATGAAATGACGAGTAAAATGCGCTATTAAGCTTCTATGATAGGGCAATCAGAATCCCGATTAGATCATCTTATATTATTGTTAATTTAAGAATTCATCGTAACTCTATCACAGTTTGTCCATTTCACGTCTCTCCTACACCAGATATCGTATTGAGCTAGGCGGCATCTTAAAACGCATGAAATGGCGAGTAAAGTGCACTACTAACCCTCTCAAATACGGCCATCAGAGACCCAATTATATGATTTTATATTATGGTTAATATAAGAATTCAGCGAGATTCTATCACATTTGTTCAATTTACGTCGCTCGTATTTCCGATAGCGTATTGGGCTAAGCGGCACCTTAAAGCGCATGAAATGAGGAGTAAAATGCACTACTAAACTTCTTTGATAGGGCAATCAGAGACCCGATGAGATCATTTTGTACTATGGTTAATATAAGAATTCTGCGTACTTCTATCACATTTGTTCAATTTGTGTCGCTCCTATTTCAGATAGCGTATTGGACTAGGCGGCACCTCAGAGCGCATGAAATGACGAGTAAAATGCACTATTAAACTTCTATCATAGGGCAATCAGAGACCCGGATAGATCGTATTATATTATGTTTAATATAAGAATTCTGCGTAATTCTATCACATTTGTTCAATTTACATCGCCCCTATTTCAGATAGCGTATTGGGCTAGGTGGCATCTTAAAGCGCATGAAATGTCGAGTAAAATGCACTAGTAAACTTCTATGATAGTGCAATCAGAGACCCGATTAGATCATTTTGTATTATTGTTAATATAAGAATTCAACGTAATTTTATCACATTTGTTCAATTTATGTCGCTCCTGTTTCAAATAGCGTATTGGGCCAAGCGGCACTTTAAAGCGCATGAAATGACGAGTAACATGCACTATTAAACTTCTATGATAGGGCAATCAGAGACCCGAATAGATCGTATTATATTATGGTTAATATAAGAATTCTGCGTAATGCTATCACATTTGTTCAATTTATGTCGCTCCTATTTCAGATAGCGTATTGGGCGAGGCGGCATCTTACAGCGCATGAAATTACGAGTAAAATGCACTACTAAACTTCTCGGATAGGGCAATCACAGACCCGACAAGGTCATTTTAAATTATGGTTACTATAAGAATTCTGCGTAATTCTATCACATTTGTTCAATTTACATCGCTCCTATTTCAGAAAGCGTATTGGGCGAGGCGGCATCTTAAAGCGCATGAAATGTCGAGTAAAATGCACTACTAAACTCCTCTGACAGGGCAATCAGAGACCCGATTAGGTCATCTTATATTATGGTTAATATAAGAATTCAGCGTAATTCTATCACACTTGTTCAAATTACGTCGCTCCTATTTCAGATAGTATATTGGGCTATGCGGCATCTTAAAGCGCGTGGAATGACGAGTAAAATGCACTCCTAACCTTCTATGATAGGGCAATCAGAGACGCGGATGGAGCGTATTATATTATGATTAATGTAAGAATTCTGCGTAATTCTATCACATTTGTTCAATTTACGTCGCCCCTATTTCAGATAGCGTATTGGGCTGGGTGGCATCTTAAAGCGCATGAAATGTCGAGTAAAATGCACTATTAAACTTCTATGATAGGGCAATCAGAGACCCGGATAGATCGTGTTATATTATGTTTAATATAAGAATTCTGCGTGCTTCTATCACATTTGTTCAATTTCTGTCGCTCATATTTCAAATAGCGTATTGGACTAGGCGATACCTTAAAGCGCATGAAATGTCGAGTAAAATGCACTAGTAAACTTCTATGACAGTGCAATCAGAGACCCGATTAGATCATTTTGTATTATTGTTAATATAAGAATTCAACGTAATTTTATCACATTTGTTCAATTTACGTCGCCCCTATTTCAGATAGCGTTTTGGACTAGGTGGCATCTTAAAGCGCATGAAATGTCGAGTAAAGTGCACTATTAAGCTTCTATGATAGGGCAATCAGTGACACGAATAGATCGTATTATATTATTGTCAAATTTAAGAATTCGGCGAAATTCTATCACATTTGTTCAATTTACGTCGCTAATATTTCAGATAGTGTAATGGGCTAGGCGGCACCTTAAAGCGCATGAAATGGCGAGCAAAATGCACTATTAAACTTCTATGATACGGCAATCAGAGACCTGAATAGATCGTATTATATTATGCTTAATATAAGAATTCTGCGTAATTCTATCACGTTTGTTCAATTTACATAGCTCCAATTTCAGATAGCGTATTGGACTAGGCGGTATCTTAAAGCGCATGAAATGTCGAGTAAGATGCACTACCAAACTTCTCGGATAGGGCAATCAGAGACCCGATTAGGTCATCTTATATTATGGTTAATTTAAGAATTCAGCGAAATTCTATCACATTTCTTCAATTTACGTCGCCCCTATTTCAGATAGCGTATTGGGCTAGGTGGCATAATAAAGCGCATGAAATGTCGAGTAAAATACACTATTAAACTTCTAGGGTAGGGCAAACAGAGACCCGATTAGATAATTTTATATTATGGTTAATATAAGAATTCAGCGAAATTCTATCACAATTGTTCAATTTACGTCGCTCCTATTACAGTTAGCGTATTGGGCTAAGCGGCATCTCAAAGCGCATGAGATGGCGAATGAAATGCACTATTAAACTTCTAGGGAAGGGCGAACAGAGACCCGATTAGATGATTTTACGTTAAGGTGAATATAAGAATTCAGGGAAATTCTATCACATTTGTTCCATTTATGGCGCCCCTATTTCAGATAGCGTATTGGGCTAAGCGGCATCTTAAAGCGCATGAATTGTCGAGTAAAATACACTACTAACCTTCTAGGATAGGGCAATCAGAGACCCGATTCGGTCATATCTTATATTATGATTAATATAAGATTCAGCGTAATTCTATCACATTCGTTCAATTTGTGTCGCTCCTATTTTAGATAGCGTAGTGGGCTAGGCGGCACCTTAAAGCGCATGAAATGACGAGTAACATGCACCATTAAACTTCTATGATAGGGCAATCAGAGACCCCATTAGGTCATCTTATATTATGATTAATATAAGAATTCAGCGTAATTCTATCACATTTGTTCAATTTACGTCGCTCCTATTTCAGATAGCGTATTGGGCTAAGCGGCACCTTAAAGCGCATGAAATGTCGAGTAAAATGCACTATTAAACTTCTATGATAGGGCAATCAGAGATCCGAATATATCATATTATATTATGATTAATATAAGAATTCTGGGTAATTCTATCACATTTGGTCAATTTACGTCGCTCCTACACCAGATATCGTATTGAGCTAGACGGCATCTTAAAGCGCATGAAATGGCGGATAAAATGCACTACTATCCTTCTCGGATACGGCCATCAGAGACCCAATTAGATCATTTTATATTATGGTTAATATAAGAATTCAGCGCAATTCTATCACATTTGCTCAGTTTACGCCGCTCCTATTTCAGATAGCGGATAGGGCTATGTGGCATTTTAAAGCGCATGAAATGTCGAGTAATATGCACTATTAAAATTCTAGGATAGGGCACACAGAGACCCGATTAGATCATTCTATATTATGGTTAATTTAAGCATTCAGCGAAACTCTATCACACTTGTTCAATTCACGTAGCTCCAATTTCAGATAGCGTATTGGGCTAGGCGGTACCTTAAAGCGCGTGAAATGACGAATAAAATGCACTATTAAACTTCTATGATAGGGCAATCAGAGACCCGATTAGATCATTTTATGTTATGGTTAATATAAGATTTCTGCGTAGTTCTATCACATTTCGTCAATTTACGCCGCTCCTGTTTCAGATCGTGTATTGGGCTAAGCGGCATCTTAAAGCGCATGAAATGGGGAGTAAAATGCACTATTAAACTTCTATGACAGCGCAATCAGAGACCCGATTAGATCATTTTATATTACGTTTAATATAAGAATTGAGCGTAATTCTATCGCGTTTGTTCAATTAACGTCGCTCCTATTTCAGATAGCGTATTGGGATATGCGGCATCTTAAAGCGCATGGACTGACGAGTAAAATGCACTATTAGAATTCTATGATAGGGCAATCGGAGACCCGAATAGATCATATTATATTATGGTTAATATAAGAATTCTGCGGAATTCCATCACATTTGTTCGATTTACGTCGCTCCTATTTCAGATAGCGTATTGGGCTAGGCGGCACCTTAAAGCGAATGAAGTGGCGAGTAAAATGCACTATTAAGCTTCTATGATTGGGCAATCAGAGATCCGAATAGATCATATTATAGTATGGTTAATATAAGAATTCTGCGTAATTCTATCACATTTGTTCAATTTACGTCGATCCAATTTCAGATAGCGAATTGGGCTAGGCGGCACCTTAAAGCGCATGAAATGGCGAATAAAATGCACTACTATCCTTCTCGGATACGGCCATCAGAGACCCAATTAGATCATTTTATATTATGGTTAATATAAGAATTCAGCGCAATTTTATCACATTTGTTGAATTTACGTCAGCCCTATTTCAGGTAGCGTATTGGGCTAGGCGGCATCTTAAAGCGCATGAAATGACGAGTAAAATGCACTATTAAACTTCTATTTTAGGGCAATCAGAGACCCGAATAGATCGTATTATAATATGGTTAATATAAGAATTCTGCGTAATTCTATCACGTTTGTTCAATTTATGTAGCTCCAATTTCAGATAGCGCATTGTACTAGGCGGCATCTTAAAGCGCATGAAATGTCGAGTAAAATGCACTAATAAACTTCTCGGATAGGGCAATCGTAGACCCGATTAGGTCATCTTATACTATGGTTAATATAAGAATTCAGCGAAATTCTATCACATTTCTTCAATTTATGACGCTACTATTTCAGTTAGCGTATTGCGCTCGGCGGCACCTTAAAGTGCATGAAATGACGAGTAAAATGCGCTATTAAACTTCTATGATAGGGCAATCAGAGACCCGAATAGG
>CAKAJE020000180.1:60095-117087 GCA_916610135.2 Macropis europaea
TAAAGCGCATGAAATGTCAAGTAAAATGCACTACTAAGCTTCTAGAATATGGCAATTAGAGATCCGATTAGGTCATCTTATATAATGGTTAATATAAGAATCCAGCGTAATTCTATCACATTTGTTCAATTTACGTCGCTCCTATTTCAGATAGCGTATTGGGCTAAGCGGCACCATAAAGCGCATGACATGACGAGTAAAATGCACTATTAAACTTCTATGATAGGGCAATCAGAGACCTGATTAGATCATTTTATATTATTGTTAATATAAGAATTCAGCGTAATTTTATCACATTTGTTCAACTTACGTCGCTCCTATTTCAGATAGCGTACTGGGCTAGGCGGCATCTTAAAGCGCGTGGAAGGGCGAGTAAAATGCACTACTAAACTTCTATGATAGGGCAATCAGAGGCCCGATTAGATCATTTTATATTTTGTTTAATATAAGATTTCAGGGAAATTCTATCGCATTTGTTCAATTTACGTCGCTCCTACTTCAGATAGCGTATTGGGCTAATCGGCATCCTAAAGCGCGTGGAATGACGAGTGAAATGCACTATTAAACTGCAAGGATAGGGCGAACAGAGACCCTATTAGATCATTTCATATTTTGGTTAATATAAGAATTCAGCGAAATTCTATCACATTTGTTCAATTTACGTCGCTCCTATTTCAGATAGCGTACTGGGCTGAGCGGCATCACAAAGCGCATGACATGGTGTGTAAAATGCTCAATTAAACTTCTAGGGTAAGGCAAACAGAGCCCCGATTACATCATTTTATATTACGGTTAATATAATAATTCAGCGTACTTCTATCACATTTGTTACATTTACGTCGCTCCTATTTCAGATAGCGTATTGGGCTGAGCGGCATCTTAAAGCGCATGAAATGACGAGTAAAATGCACTATCAAACTTCTAGGGTAGGGCAAACAGAGACCCGATTAGATCATTTTACATTAAGGTTAATATAAGAATTTAGCGAAATTCTATCACATTTGTTCAATTTACGTCGCTCATATTTCAGAAAGCGTATTGGGCTAAGCGGCATCTCAAAGCGCATGAAATGGCGAGTAAAATGCACTATTAAACTTCTAGGGTAAGTCAAACAGAGACCCGATTAGATCATTCTATATTACGGTTAATATAAGAATTCAGCATAATTCTGTCACATTTGTTCAACTTACGTCGCTCCTATTGCAGATAGCGTGCTGGGCTGGGCAGCATCTTAAAGCGCGTGGAAGGGCGAGTAAAGTGCACTTCTAAACTTCTATGATAGGGCAATCAGAGACCCGATTAGATCATTTTATATTTTGTTTAATATAAGATTTCAGAAAAATTCTATCACATTTGTTCAATTTACGTCGCTCCTATTTCAGATAGCGTATTGGGCTAAGCGGCATCTCAAAGCGCATGAAATGGCGAGTAAAATGCACTATTAAACTTCTAGGGTAAGGCAAACAGAGACACGATTGGAACATTTTATATTATGGTTAATTTAAGAATTCAGCAAAATTCTATCACATTTGTTCAATTTACGTCGTTCCTATTTCAGATAGCGTACTGGGCTAGGCGTTATCTTACAGCGCGTGGAATGGCGAGTAAAATGCACTATTAAACTTCTATGATAGGGCAATCAGAGACCCGATTAGATCATTTTATATTTTGGTTAATATAAGTATTCAGCGAAATTCTAGCACATTTGTTCAATTTACGTCGCTCCTATCTCAGATAGCGTATTGGGCAACGCGGCATCTCAAAGCGCATGAACTGGAGAGTAAAATGCACTATTAAACTTCTATGGTAGGGCAAACAGAGACCCGATTAGATCATTTTATATTAAGGTCAATATAAGAATTCAGCGTAATTCTATCACATTTGTTCAACTTACGTCGCTCCTATCTCAGATAGCGTATTGGGCAACGCGGCATCTCAAAGCGCATGAACTGGAGAGTAAAGTGCACTTCTAAACTTCTATGATAGGGCAATCAGAGACCCGATTAGATCATTTTATATTTTGTTTAATATAAGATTTCAGGAAAATTCTATCACATTTGTCGAATTCACGTCACTCCTACACCAGATATCGTATTGAGATAGGCGGCATCTTAAAGCGCATGAAATGTTGAGTAAAGTGCACTACTAAACATCTCGGATAGGGCAATAAGAGACCAGATAAGGTCATCTTATATTATGATTAATATAAGGATGCTCCGTAATTCTACCACATTTGTTCCATTTACGTCGCTCCAATTTCAGATAGCGTATTGGGCTACTTGGCATCTTAAAGCGCGTGGGGTGGCGAGTAGAATGCACTATTATGCTTCTATGATGGGACAATCAGAGGCCCGATTAGATCATTTTAAATTATGGTTAATATAAGAATTCTGCGTAATTCTATCACGTTTGTTTAATTTACGTAGCTCCAATTTCAGATAGCGTATTGGGCTGTCTGGTATCTTAAAGCGCATGAAATCCCGAGCAAAATTCACTATTAAACTTCTATGATAGGGCAATCAGAGACCCGATCAGATCATTTTAAATTATGGTTAATATAAGAATTCAGTAAAATTCTATCACATTTGTTCAATTTACGTCGCTCCTATTTCAGATAGCGTATTGGGCTAGGCGGCACCATAAAGCGCACGAAATGACGAGTAAAATGCACTATTAAACTTCTATGATAGGGCAATCAGAGAACCGGATAGATCGTATTATATTATGTTTAATATAAGAATTCTGCGTAATTCTGTCACATTTGATCAATTTACGTCGCCCCTATTTAGAGATAGCGTATTGGGCTAGGCGGCACCATAAAGCGCACGAAATGACGAGTAAAATCCACTATTAAACTTCTATGATAGGGCAATCAGAGACCCGAATAGATCGTATTATATTATTGTTAATATAAGAATTCAGGGTAATATTATCACATTTGTTCAATTTACGGCGCCCATATTTCAGATAGCGTACTGGGCTAGGCGGCACATTATAGCGCATGAAATGACGAGTGAAATGCACTATTAAACTTCTATGATAGGGCAATCAGAGACCCGAATAGATCATATTATATTATGGTTAATATAAGAATTCTGCGTAACTCTATCACATTTGTTCAATTTATGTCGCTCCTATTTCAGATAGCGTATTGGAATGGGTGGCATCTTAAAGCGCATGAAATGTCGAGTAAAATGCACTATTAAACTTCTAGGGTAGGGCAAACAGCGACCCGATTAGATCATTTTATATTATGGTTAATATAAGAATTCTGCGTAACTCTATCACATTTGTTCAATTTATGTCGCTCCTATTTCAGATAGCGTATTGGACTTGGCGGCATCTTAAAGCACATGCAATTACGAGTAAAATGCACTACTAAGCTTGTCGGACAGGACAATCACAGACTCGACAAGGTCATTTTAAATTATGGTTAATATAAGAATTATGCGTAATTCTATCACATTTATTCAATTTACGTCGCCCCTATTTCAGATAGCGTATTGGGCGATTCGGCATCTTAAAGCGCATGAAATGACGAGTAAAATGCACTTTTAAACTTCTATGATAGGGCAATCAGGGACCCGAATACATCGTATTATATTATGGTTAATATAAGAATTCTGCGTAATTCTATCACGTCTGTTCAATTTACGTAGCTCCAATTTCAGATAGCGTTTTGGACTAAGTGGCATCTTAAAGCGCATGAAATGTCGAGTAAAATGCACTATTAAACTTCTATGATAGGGCAATCAGAGACCCGATTAGATCATTTTATATTATGGTTAATATAAGAATTCAGCGAAATTCTATCATATTTGTTCAATTTACGTCGCTCCTATTTCAGATAGCGTATTGGGCTAGGCGGCACCTTAAAGCGCATGAAATGACGACTAAAATGCACTATTACACTTCTATGATAGGGCAATCAGAGACCCGAATAGATCGTATTATATTATGGTTAATATAAGAATTCAGCGTAATTTTATCACATTTATTCCAATTACGTCGCTCCTATTTCAGATAGCGTATTGGGCTAAGCGGCACCTTAAAGCGCATGAAATGACGAGTAGAATGCACTATTAAACTTCTATGATAGGTCAATCAGAGAACCGTATATATCGTATTATATTATGGTTAATATAAGTATTCTGCGTAATTCTATCACGTTTGTTCAATTTATGTCGCTCCTATTTCAGATAGCGTATTGGGCTTGGCGGCACCTTAAAGCGCGTAGAATGACGAGTAAAATGCACTGCTAACCTTCTATGCTAGGCCAATCAAAGACCCGATTAGATCATTCTATATTATAGTTTATATAAGAATTCTGCGTAACTCTATCACATTTATTCAATTTACACTACTCCAATTTCAGATAGCGGATTGGGCTAGACGGCGACTTAAAGCGCATGAAATGACGAGTAAAATGCACTGCTGAACTTCTATGATAGAGCAATCAGAGACCCGAATAGATCATATTATATTATGGTTAATATTAGAATTCAGCAAAATTCTATCACATTTGTTCAATTTACGTCGCTCCAATTTCAGATAGCGTGTTGGGCTAGGCGGCACCTTAAAGCACATGAAATGACGAATAAAATGCACTATTAAACTTCTATGATAGGGCAATCAGAGACCCGAATACAACGTATTATATTATGGTTAATATATGAATTCTGCGTAATTCTATCACATTTGTTCAATTTATGTCGCTCCTATTTCAGATAGCGTATTGGGCTAGGCGGCATCTTAAAGCGCATGAAATGTCGAGTAAAATGCACTATTAAACTTCTATGATAGGGCAATCAGAGACCCGATGAGATCATTTTGTATTATGGTTAATATAAGAATTCTGCGTAACTCTGTCACATTCATTCAATTTACGCAGCTCCAATTTCAGATAGCGGATTGGGCTAGACGGCACCTTAGAGCGCATGAAATGTAGAGTAAAATGCACTATTAAACTTCTAGGGTAGGGCAAACAGAGACCCGATTAGATCATTTGATATTATGGTTAATATAAGAATTCTGCGTAATTCTATCACGTTTGTTCAATTTATGTCGCTCCTATTTCAGATAGCGTATTGGGCTTGGCGGCACCTTAAAGCGCGTAGAATGACGAGTAAAATGCACTGCTAACCTTCTATGCTAGGGCAATCAAAGACCCGATTAGATCATTCTATATTATGGTTAATATAAGAATTGTTCGTAATTCTATCACATTTGTTCAATTTATGTCGCTCCTATTCCAGATAGCGTATTGCGCTAGGCGGCACCTTAAAGCGCATGAAATGACGAGTAAAATGCACTATTAATCTTCTATGATTGGGCAATCAGAGACCCGATTAGATCATTTTATATTACTGTTAATATAGGAATTCAGCTTAATTTTATCACATTTGTTCAATTTACGTCGCCCCTATGTGAGATAGCGTATTGGGATAGGGGGCACCTTAAAGCGCATGAAATAACGAGTATAATGCACTACTAAACTTCTTTGATAGGGCAATCAGAGACCCGAATAGATCATATTATATCATGGTTAATATAAGAATTCTGCATAATTCTATCACATTTGTTCAATTTACGTCGCTCCTGCTTCAGATGGCGTATTCGTCTAAGCGGCATCTTAAAGCGCATGAAATGTCGAGTAAAATGCAATGTTAAACTTCTAAGGTAGGGCAAACAGAGACCCGATTACGTCATCTTATATTATGATTAATATAAGGATGCACCGTAATTCCATCACATTTGTTCAATTTACGTCGCTCCAATTTCAGACAGCGTGTTGGGCTAGGCGGCATCTTAAAGCGCGTGGAATGTCGACTAAAATGCACTACTAACCTTCTATGATTGGGCAATCAGACACCCGATTAGATCATTTTATATTATGGTTAATATAAGAATTCAGCTTAATTTTATCACATTTGTTCAATTTACGTCGCCCCTATATCAGATAGCGTATTGGGATAGGCGGCACCTTAAAACGCATGAAATATAGAGTAAAATGCACTATTAAACTTCTAGGGTAGGGCAAACAGAGACCCGATTAGATCATTTCATATTACGGTTAATTTAAGAATTCAGAGAAATTCTATCGCATTTGTTCCATTTACGTCGCTCCTATTTCAGATAGCGTATTGGGCTAAGCGACACCTTAAAGCGCATGAAATGACGAGTAGAATGCACTATTAAACTTCTATGATAGGTCAATCAGAGAACCGTATATATCTTATTATATTGTGGTTAATATAAGAATTCTGCGTAATTCTGTCACGTTTGTTCAATTTATGTCGCTCCTATTTCAGATAGCGTATTGGGCTTGGCGGCACCTTAAAGCGCGTAGAATAACGAGTAAAATACACTTCTAACCTTCTATGCTAGGGCAATCAAAGACCCGATTAGATCATTCTATATTATGGTTAATATATGAATTGTGCGTAATTCTATCACAATTGTTCAATTTATGTCGCTCCTATTTCAGATAGCGTATTGGGCTGGCGGCACCTTAAAGCGCATGAAATGTCGAGTAAAATGCACTAGTAAACTTCTATGATAGGGCAATCAGAATTCCGATTAGATCATCTTATATTATTGTTAATTTAAGAATTCATCGTAACTCTATCGCATTTTGTCCATTTCACGTCTCTCCTACACCAGATATCGTATTGAGCTAGGCGGCACCTTAAAGCGCATGATGTGACGAGAAAAATCAAACATTAAACTGCTATGATAGGGCAATCAGAGACCCGAATAGATCGTTTTATATTATGGTCAATATAAGAATTCAGCGTAATTTTATCACATTTGTTCAATTTACGTCGCCCCTATTTCAGATAGCGTACTGGGCTAGGCGCCACATTAAAGCGCATGAAATGACGAGTGAAATGCACTATTAAACTTCTATGATAGGGCAATCAGAGACCCGAATAGATCATATTATATTATGGTCAATATAAGAATTCAGCAAAATTCTATCACATTTGTTCAATTTACGTTGCTCCTATTGCAGATAGCGTATTGGGCTAGGCGGCACCTTAAAGCACATGAAAGGACGAGTAAAATGCACTATTAAACTTCTATGATAGTGCAATCAGAGACCCGAATACATCGTATTATATTATGGTTAATATAAGAATTCAGCAAAATTCTATCACATTTGTTCAATTTACGTCGCTCCTATTTCAGATAGCGTATTGGGCTAGGCGGCACCTTAAAGCGCATGAAATGACGACTAGAATGCACTATTAAACTTCTATGATAGGGCAATCAGAAACCAGAATAGATCGTATTATATTATGGTTAATATAAGAACTCTGCGTAATTCTATCACATTTGTTCAATTTATGTCGCCCCTATTTCAGATAGCGTACTGGGCTAGGCGGCTCCTTAAAGCGCATGAAATGACGAGTAAAATGCACTATTAAACTTCTATGATAGGGCAATCAGAGAACCGGATAGATCGTATTATATTATGTTTAATATAAGGATTCTGCGTAATTCTGTCACATTTGTTCAATTTACGTCGCCCCTATTTAGAGATAGCGTAATGGGCTTGTTGGCATCTTAAAGCGCATGAAATGTCGAGTAAAATGCACTATTAAACTTCTATGATAGGGCAATCAGAGCCCCGATTAGATCATTTTGTATTATTGTTAATATAAGGATTCAACGTAATTTTATCACATTTGATCAATTTATGTCGCTCCTATTTCAGATAGCGTATTGGGCTAGGCGGCACCTTAAAGCGCATGAAATGACGAGTAAAATGCACTATTAAACTTCTAGGGTAGGGCAAACAGAGACCCGATTAGATCAATTTATATTATGGTTAATATAAGAATTCAGCGTAATTTTATCACATTTGTTAAATTTACGTCGCTCCTACTTCATATAGCGTATTGGGCGATTCGGCTTCTTAAAGCGCATGAAATGACGAGTAAAATGCACTACTAAACTTCTCGGATACGGCAATCAGAGATAGGATTAGGTCATTTTAAATTATGGTTAATATAAGAATTCTGCGTAATTCTATCACATTTGTTCAATTTACGTCGCTCCCATTTCAGATAGCGCATTGGGCTAAGCGGCACCTTAAAGCGCATGGCATGACGAGTAAAATGCACTATTAAACTTCTATGATAGGGCAATCAGAGACCCGAATAGATCATATTATATTATGGTCAATATAAGAATTCAGCAAAATTCTATCACATTTGTTCAATTTACGTCGCTCCTATTTCAGATAGCTTATTGGGCTAGGCGGCACCTTAAAGCGCATGGAATGACGACTAAAATGCACGATTAAACTTCTATGATAGGGCAATCAGAAACCAGAATAGATCGTATTATATTATGGTTAATATAAGAATTCTGCGTAATTCTATCACATTTGTTCAATTTATGTCGCTCCTATTTCAGATAGCGTATTGGTCGATTCCGCATCTTAAAGCGCATGAAATGACGAGTAAAATGCACTTTCAAACTTCTATGATAGGGCAATCAGAGATACGATTATGTCATTTTAAATTATGGTTAATATAAGAATTCTGCGCAATTCTATCACACTTGTTCAATTTACGTTGCTCCCATTTCAGAAAGCGCATTGGGCTAAGCGGCACCTTAAAGCGCTTGGAATGACGAGTAAAATGCAGTACTAAACTTCTTTGATAGGGCAATCAGAGACCCGAATAGATCATCTTAAATTATGGTTAATATAAGAATTCTTGCGTAATTCTATCACATTTGTTCAATTTACGTCGCCCCTATTTCAGATAGCGTATTGGGCTAAGCGGCATCTTAAAGCGCATGAAATGACGAGTGAAATGCACTTTTAAACTTCTATGATAGGGCAATCAGAGATACGATTATGTCATTTTAAATTATGGTTAATATAAGAATTCTGCGTAATTCTATCACATTTGTTCAATTTACGTAGCTCCAATTTCAGATAGCGTATTGGGCTAGGCGGCATCTTAAAGCGCATGAATTGACGAGAAAAATGCATTATTAAACTTCTATGATAGGGCAATCAGAGACCCGATTAGATCATTTCAAATTATGGTTAATATAAGAATTCTGCGTAATTTTATCACATTTGTTCAATTTATATCGCTCCTATTTCAGATAGCGTATTGGGCCACGCGGCACCTTAAAGCGCATGAAATGACGAGTAACAAGCACTACTAAACTTCTATGATAGGGCAATCAGAGACCCGAATAGATCGTATTACATTATGGTTAATTTAAGAATTCTGCGTAATTCTTACACATTTGTTCAATTTATGTCGCTCCTATTTCAGAGAGCGTATTGGGCTAGATGGCACCTTAAAGCACAAGAAATGTCGAGTAAAATGCACTATTAAACTTCTAGGGTAGGGCAAAAAGGGACCCGACTAGATCATTTTATATTATGGTTAATATAAGGATTCAACGAAATTCTATCACATTTGTTCAATTTACGTCGCTCCTACTTCAGATAGCGTATTGTGCTAACCGGCATCTTAAAGCGCATGAAATGACGAGTAAAATGCACTATTAAACTACTATGATAGGGCAAACAGAGACCTGCTTAGATCATTTTATATTATCGTTAATTTAAGAATTCAGCGTAATTGTATCACGTTTGTTCAATTTACGTCGATCCTATTTCTGGTAGCGTATTGGGCTAAGCGGAACATTAAAGCGCACGAAATGTCGAGTAAAATGCTCTACTAAACTTCTAGGATAGGGCAATCAGAGAACCGATTAGATCATTTTATATTACGGTCAATTTAAGAATTCAGCGTAACTCTATCACATTTATCCAAATCACGTCGCCCCTATTTCAGAAAGCGCATTGGTCTAGCCGGCATCTTATAGCGCGTGGAATGTCGAGTAATATGCACTATTAAACTTCTAGGGTAGGGCCAACAGAGACCCGATTAGATCATTTTATATTATGGTTAATATAAGAATTCTGCGTAACTCTGTCACATTTGTTCAATTTACGTAGCTCCAATTTCAGATAGCAGATTGGGTTAGACGGCACCTTAAAGCTCATGAAATGGCGAGTAAAATGCACTATTAAACATCTATGATAGGGCAATCAGAGACCCGATTAGATCATTCTATAATATGGTTAATATAAGAATTCTGCGTAATCCTATCACATTTGTTCACTCTACGTCGCTCCTATTTCAGATAGCGTATTGGGCGAGGCGGCATCTTAAAGCGCATGGAGTGGCGAGTAAAATTCAATATTAACCTTCTAGGGTAGGGCAAACAGAGACCCGATTAGATCATTTTATATTATGGTTAATTTAAGAATTCAGCAAAATTCTATCACATTTGTTCAATTTACATCGCTCCCATTACAGATAGCGTATTGGGCTAAGCGGCATTTCAAAGCGCATGAAATGGCGAATCAAATGCACTATTAAACTTCTAGGCTAGGGCGAACAGAGACCCGATTAGATCATTTTACATTATGGTTAATATAAGAATCCAACGAAATTCTATCACGTTTATTTAATTTACGTCGCTCCAATTTCAGATAGCTTATTGGGCTAAGGGGCATCTCAAAGCGCATGAAATGACGAGTAAAATGCTCTATTAAAGTTCTAGGGTAGGGCAAACAGAGACCCGATTAGATCATTTTATATTATGGTTAATTTAAGAATTCAGCAAAATTCTATCATAATTGTTCAATTTACGTCGGTCCAAGTTCAGATAGCGTACTGGGCTAGGAGGCATCTTAAAGCGCGTGGAATGGCGAGTAAAATGCACTATTAAACTTCTATGATAGGGCAATCAGAGACCCGATTAGATCATTTTATATTTTGGTTAATATAAGAATTCAGCGAAATTCTATCACATTTGTTCAATTTACGTCGCTCCTATTTCAGATAGCGTATTGGGCTACGCGGCATCTCAAAGCGCATGAAATGGCGAGTAAAATGCACTATTAAACTTCTAGGGTAGGGCAAACAGAGACACGATTAGATCATTTTATATTATGGTTAATTTAAGAATTCAGCGGAATTCTATCACATTTGTTCAATTTACGTAGCTCCTATTTCAGATAGCGTATTGGGCTAAGCGGCATCTCAAAGCACATGAAATGTCGAGTAAAATGCTCCATTAAAGTTCTAGGGTAGGGCAAACAGAGACCCGATTAGATCATTTTATATTATGGTTAATATAAGAATTCTGCGTAATTCTATCACATTTGTTTCCATTTACGTCGCTCCTATTGCAGATAGCGTATTGGGCTAAGCGGCACATTAAACGGCATGAAATGGCGAGTAAAATGCACTATTAAGCTTCTATGATAGGGCAATCGGAGACACGATTAGATCATTTTATATTATTGTTAAAATAAGAATTTGGCGTAATTTTATCACATTTGTTCAATTTACGTCGCTCCTATTCCAGATAGCGTATTGGGCTAGGTTGCATCATAAAGCGCATGAAATGTCGAGTAAAATGCACTATTAAAATTCTAGGGTAGGGCAAACAGAGAGCCGATTAGATCATTTTATATTATGGTTAATGTAAGAATTCAGCGAAACTCTATCACACTTGTTCAAATTACGTAGCTCCAATTTCAGAAAGCGTATTGGGCGAGACGGCATCTTAAAGTGCGTGGAATGACGAGTAAAATGCACTACTAAACTTCTATGATAGGGCAATCAGAGACCCGATTAGATCATTTTATATTATGGTTAATTTAAGAATTCAGCGAAACTCTATCACACTTGTTCAATTTACGTAGCTCCAATTTCAGATAGCGTATTGGGCTAGGCGGCACCTTAAAGAACATGAAATGACGAGTAAAAGGCACTAATAAACTTCTCTGATAGGGCAATCAGAGACCCGAATAGATCTTATTATATTATGCTTAATATAAGAATTCTGCGTAATTCTATCACATTTGTTCAATATACGTCGCCGCTATTTCAGATAGCGTATTGGGCTAGGTGGCATCTTAAAGCGCATGAAATGTCGCGTAAAATGCACTATTACACTTCTAGGGTAGGGCAAACAGAGACCCGATTAGATCATTTTATATTATTGTTCATACAAGAAGGAAGCGTAATTCTATCACATTTGTTCAATTTATGACGCTCCTATTTCAGATAGTATATTGGGCTAGGCGGCATCTATAAGAGCGTCGAATGACGAGTAAAATACACTACTAACCTTCTATGATTGGGCAATCAGAGACCCGAATAGATCATATTATATTATGGTTAATATAAGAATTCTGCGTAATTCTATCACGTTTGTTCAATTTACGTAGCTCCAATTTCAGATAGCGTATTGGACTAGCCAGCACATTAAAGCGCAAAGAATGACGAGTAAAATGCACTACTAAACTTCTGGGATGCGGCCATCACAAATCCGATTAGATCATTTTGTATTATGGGTAATATAAGAATTCTTAGCGCATTGGGCTAAGCGGCATCTGAAAGCGCATGACATGTCGAGTAAAATGCACTATTAAACTTCTATGATAGGGCAATCAGAGACCCGTTTAGATCATTTTAAATTATGGTTATTATCAGAATTCTGCGTAATTCTATCACATTTGTTCAATTTACGTCGCTCCTATTTCAGATAGCGTATTGGGCTAAGGGGCACCTTAAAGCGCATGAAATGACGAGTAAAATGCACTATTAAACTTCTAAGATAGGCCAATCAGAGACCCGATTAGATCGTATTATATTATGGTTAATATAAGAATTCTGCGTAATTCTATCACATTTGTTCATTTTACGTCGCCACTATTTCAGTTAGCGTATTGGGCTAGGTGGCGTCTTACAGCGCATGAAATGTCGAGTAAAATGCACTGTTAAACTTCTAGGGTAGGGCAAACAGAGACCCGATTAGATCATTCTATATTATGGTTCATATAAGAATTCTGCGTAATTCTATCACATTTGTTCAATTTACGACGCTTCTATTTCAGATAGCGTATTGGGCGAGGAGCATCTTAAAGCGCATGAAACGTCGAGTAAAATTCACTACTAAACTTCTCGGATAGGGCAATCAGAGACCCGATTAGATCATTTTATATTATGGTTAATATAAGAATTCAGCGAATTTCTATCACATTTGTTCAATTTACGTCGCCCCTATTTCTGATAGCGTATCGGGATAAGCGGCGCCTTAAAGCGCATGAGATGCCGAGTAAAATGAACTATTAAACTTCTATGATAAGGCAATCAGAGACCCGAGTAGATCATTCTATATTATGGTTCATATAAGAATTCTGCGTAATTCTATCACATTTGTTCAATTTATGTCTCTCCTATTTCAGACAGCGTATTGCGCTAGGCGGCACCTTAAAGCGCATGAAATGACGAGTAAAATGCACTATCACACTTCTATGATAAGGCAATCAGAGACCCGAATAGATCATTTTATATTATGGTTAATATAAGAATTCTGCGTAATTCCATCACGTTTGTTCAATTTACGTCGCTCCTACTTCAGATAGCGTATTGGGCTAAGCGGCATCTTAAAGCGCATGAAATGTCGAGTAAAATGCACTAATAAACTTCTAGGATAGGGCAATCAGATACCCGATAAGGTCATCTTATATTATGATTAATATAAGGATGCAGCCTAATTCTGTCACACTTGTTCAATTTACGTCGCTCCCATTTCGGATAGCGTATTGTGCTAGGCGGCATCTTAAAGCCCGTGGAATGACGACTAAAACGAACTACTAACCTTCTATGATAGGACAATCAGGGACCCGATCTGATCATTTTATGTTATGGTTAATATAAGAATTCAGCGAAATTCTATCACATATGTTCAATTTACATCGCTCCTATTTCAGATAGCGTATTGGGCTAGGCGGCACCTTAGAGCGCATGGAATAACGAGTAAAATGCACTACTAACATTCTGTGATAGGGCAATCAGAGACCCGATTAGATCATCTTATATTATGATTAATATAACAATTCAGTGTAAATCTATTACATTTGTTCAATTTACGTCGCTCCTATTTCAGATACCGTATTGGACTAGGCGGCATCTTGAAGCGCGTGGAATGCCGAGTAAAATGCACTACCAACCTTCTATGATAGGGCAATCAGAGACCGGATTAGCTCATTTTATATTATTGTTAATATAAGAATTCAACGTACTTTTTTCACATATGTTCAATTTACGTCGCCCGTATTTCAGATAGCGTATTGGGCTAAGCGACATCTTAAAGCGCATGGCATTTCGAGTAAAATGCACTACTAAACTTCTCGGATAGGGCAATCAGAGACCCGATTAGATCACGTTATATTATGGTTAATATAAGAATTCAGCGAAACTCTATCACATTTGTTCAATTTACGTCGCTCCAATATCAGATAGCGTATTGAGCTAGGCGGCACCTTAAAGCGCATGAAATGACGAGTAAAATGCAGTATTAAACTTCTATGATAGGCCAATCGGAGACCCGAATAGATCGTATTATATTATGGTTAATATAAGAATTCTGCGTAATTCTATCACGTTCGTTCAATTTACGTAGCTCCAATTTCAGATAGCGTATTGGGCTAGCGGGCACCTTAAGGCGCATGAAATGACGAGCAAGATGCACTACCAAACTTCTCGGATAGAGCTAACAGAGACCCGATTAGGTCATCTTATGTTATGGTTGATATAAGAATTCAGCGAAATTTTATCACATTTGTTCAATTTACGTCGCCCCTATTTCAGATAGTGTATTGGTATAGGTGGCATCTCAAAGCGCATGAAATGTCGAGTAAAATGAACTATTAAAATTCTAGGGTAGGGTAAACAGAGACCCGATTAGATCATTTTATGTTATGGTTAATTTAAGAATTCTGCGTAATTCTATCACATTTGTTCAATTTATGTCGCTCCTATTTCAGACAGCGTATTGGGCTAAGCGGCACCTTAAAGCGCTTGAAATGACGAGTAACATGCACTATTAAACTTCTATGAAAGGGCAATCAGAGACCCGAATAGATCGTATTATATTATGGTTAATATACGTATTTAACGTAATTTTATCACATTTGTTCAATTTATATCGCTCCTATTTCAGATAGCGTATTGAGCTAGACGGCACCTTAAAGCGCATGAAATGACGAGTAAAATGCACTATTAAACTTCTATGATAGGGCAATCAGAGACCCGAATAGATCGTATTATGTTATGGCTAATATAAGAATTCTGCGTAATTCTATCACATTTGCTCAATTTATGTCGCTCCTATTTCAGATAGCGTATTGGGCTAGATGGCATCTTAAAGCGCATGAAATGGCGAGTAAAATGCACTATTAAACTTCTAGGGTAGGGCAAACAGAGACCCGATTAGATCATTTTACATTATGGTTAATTTAAGAATTCAGCGAAATTCTATCACATTTGTTCAATTTACGTCGCTCCTATTTCAGATAGCGTATTGGGCTAGACGGCACCTTAAAGCGCATGAAATGACGAGTAAAATGCACTATTAAACTTCTCGGATACAGCAATCAGAGACCCGATTAGGTCATCTCATATTGTGGTTAAAATAAGAATTCGGCGAAATTCTATCACATTTGTTCAATTTACGTCGCTCCTATTTCAGATAGCTTATTGGGCTAAGCGGCACCTTAAAGCGCAAGAACTGACGACTACAATGCACTATTAAACTTCTATGATGGGGCAATCAGAGAACCGATTAGATCATTTTATAATATTGTTAATATAAGAATTCAACGTAATTTTATCACATTCGTTCAATTTATGTCGCTCCAACTTCAGATAGCGTATTGGACTACGCGGCACCTTAAAGCGCATGAAATGGCGAGTAAAATGCACTACTAAACTTCTCGGGCAGGCCAATCAGAGACCCGATTAGGTCATCTTATATTATGGGGAATATAAGAATTCAGCGAAATTCTATCACATTTGTTCAATTTACGTCGCTCCAATTTCAGATAGCGTATTGGGCTAGGCGGCACCATAAAGCGCATGACATGACGAGTAAAATGCACTATTAAACTTCTATGATAGGGCAATCAGAGACCCGATTAGATCATTTCATATTATTGTTAATATAAGAATTCAACGTAATTTTATCACATTTGTTCAATTTACGTCGCCCCTGTTACAGATAGCGTATTGGACTGGGTGGCATCTTAAAGCGCATGAAATGTCGAGTAAAATGCACTATTAAACTGCTAGGGTAGGGCAAACACAGACCCGATTGGATCATTTTATATTATGGTTAATATAAGAATTCCGCGCAATTCTATTACGTTTGTTCAATTTACGCAGCTCCAATTTCAGATAGCGGATTGGGCTAAGCGGCACCTTAAAGCGCATGAAATGCCAAACAAAATGAACTGTTAAACTTCTATGATAGGGCAATCAGAGACCCGATTAGATCATCTTATGTTATGGTTAATTTAAGAATTCGTCGTAACTCTATCACATTTGGTCAATTTACGTAGCTCCAATTTCAGATAGCGTATTGGGATCGGCGGCACCTTAAAGCGCATGAAATGACGAGTAAAATGCACTATTAAACTTCTAAAATAGGGCAATCAGAGACCCGATTAGATCATCTTATATTATGGATAATATAAGAATTCTGCGTAACTCTATCACATTTGTTCAATTTACGTTGATCCTATTACAGGTAGCGTATTGGGCTAAGCGGAATCATAAAGCGCATGAAATGTCGAGTAAAATGCACTATTAAACTTCTAGGGTACGGCAAACAGAGACCTGCTTAGATCATTCTATATTACGGTCAATTTAAGAATTGAGCGTAACTCTATCACATTTATCCAAATCACGTCGCCCCTATTTCAGAAAGCGCATTGGTCTAGCCGGCATCTTAAAGCGCGTGGAATGTCGAGTAATATGCACTATTAAACTTCTAGGGTAGGGCAAACAGAGACCCGATTAGATCATTTTATATTATGGTTAATATAAGAATTCTGCGTAACTCTGTCACATTTGTTCAATTTACGTAGCTCCAATTTCAGATAGCAGATTGGGTTAGACGGCACCTTAAAGCTCATGAAATGGCGAGTAAAATGCACTATTAAACATCTATGATAGGGCAATCAGAGACCCGATTAGATCATTCTATAATATGGTTAATATAAGAATTCTGCGTAATCCTATCACATTTGTTCACTCTACGTCGCTCCTATTTCAGATAGCGTATTGGGCGAGGCGGCATCTTAAAGCGCATGGAGTGGCGAGTAAAATTCAATATTAACCTTCTAGGGTAGGGCGAGCAGAGACCCGAATATATCGTATTATATTATGGTTAATATAAGAATTCTGCGTAATTCTATCACATTTGTTCAATTCACATCGCTCCCATTACAGATAGCGTATTGGGCTAAGCGGCATTTCAAAGCGCATGAAATGGCGAATAAAATGAACTATTAAACTTCTAGGCTAGGGCGAACAGAGACCCAATTAGATCATTTTACATTATGGTTAATATATGAATCCAACGAAATTCTATCACGTTTATTTAATTTACGTCGCTCCAATTTCAGATAGCTTATTGGGCTAAGGGGCATCTCAAAGCGCATGAAATGACGAGTAAAATGCTCTATTAAAGTTCAAGGGTAGGGCAAACAGAGACCCGATTAGATCATTTTATATTATGGTTAATATAAGAATTCCGCGAAATTCTATCACATTTGTTCAATTTACGTCGCTCCTATTTCAGATAGCGTATTGGGCTAAGCGGCATCTCAAAGCGCATGAAATGGCGAATAAGATGCACTATTAAACTTCTAGGCTAGGGCGAGCAGAGATGCGATTCGATCATTTTACATTATGGTTAATAAAAGAATTCAGCGAAATTCTATCATATTTGTTCAACTTACGTCGCTCCTATTTCAGATAGCGTATTGGGCTACGCGGCATCTCAAAGCGCATGAAATGGCGAGTAAAATGCACTATTAAACTTCTAGGCTAGGGCGAGCAGAGACCCGATTAGATCATTTTATATTATGGTTAATTTAAGAATTCAGCGAAACTCTATCACGTTAGTTCAATTTACGCAGCTCCAATCTCAGATAGCGTATTGGGGTATGCGGCATCGTAAAGCGCATGAATGTCGAGCAAAATGCACTACTAAACTTCACGGATAGAGCAATCAGAGACCCGATTATGTCAACTTATATTATGATTAATATAAGAATGCAGCGTAATTGTATCACATTTGTTCAATTTACATCGCTCCTATTTCAGATAGCGTATTGGGATAGGCAGCATCTTAAAGCGCATGGGCTGACGAGTAAAATGCACTATTAAACTTCTATGATAGGGCAATCAGAGACCCGATTAGATCATTCTATATTATGGTTAATATAAGAAATCAGCGAAATTCTATAGCATTTGTTCAATTTACGTCGCTCCTATTTCGGATAGCGTATTGGGCTAAGCAGCATCTCAAAGCGCATGAAATGGCGAGTAAAATGCACTGTTAAACTTCTAGGATAGGGCAATCAGAATCCCGATTAGATCATGTTATATTATTGTTAATTTAAGAATTCATCGTGATTCTTTCACATTTGTCCAATTCACGTCGCTCCTACACCGGATATCGTATTGAGATAGGCGGCATCTTAAAGCGCATGAACATGCGAGTAAAATGCACTACTAAACTTCTCGGATAGGTCAACCAGAGACCCGATTAGGTCATCTTATATTATGATTAATATAAGAACTCAGTGTAATTCTATCACATTTGTTCAATTAACGACGCTCCTGTTCCAGATAGCGTATTGGGCGAGGCGGCATCTTAAAGCGCATCAAATGTCGCGTAAAATGCACTATTAAGCTTCTATGATAGGGCAATCAGAGACCCGATTAGATCATCTTATATTATGATTAATATAAGAATTGTGCGTAATTCTATCACATTTGCTTATTTTACGTCGCTCCTATTTCAGATAGCGTATTGGGCTAGGCGGCACCTTAAAGAACATGAAATGACGAGTAAAAGGCACTAATAAACTTCTCTGATAGGGCAATCAGAGACCCGAATAGATCGTATTATACTATGGTTAATATAAGAATTCTGCGTAATTCTATCACATTTGTTCAATATACGTCGCCGCTATTTCAGATAGCGTATTGGGCTAGGTGGCATCTTAAAGCGCATGAAATGTCGCGTAAAATGCACTATTACACTTCTAGGGTAGGGCAAACAGAGACCCGATTAGATCATTTTATATTATGGTTTGTAGCGGCACTTCCCGACCTCGCCAGCAGAGGGATCAGCGGCGCACAGACTTTCCCGCAAGTCCACGACCATCCTGCGCTTTGTATATATACTCCTACGACCTGACCCTCACTATCCCGCGTCTAAGGCACGGGCCTGCTAGGTAGCCTTACTGACGAGTCCACTAGCAGGCCCCGGACGAAACGCTCTATCCTCTTTCCTCCTTCCTTTCTTTTCCGAAATCCCTGCGCAGCTCAACCGCCTCAGGTTCATACAAGAAGGAAGCGTAATTCTATCACATTTGTTCAATTTATGACGCTCCTATTTCAGATAGTATATTGGGCTAGGCGGCATCTTTAAGAGCGTCGAATGACGAGTAAAATACACTACTAACCTTCTATGATTGGGCAATCAGAGACCCGAATAGATCATATTATATTATGGTTAATATAAGAATTCTGCGTAATTCTATCACGTTTGTTCAATTTACGTAGCTCCAATTTCAGATAGCGTATTGGACTAGCCAGCACCTTAAAGCGCAAAGAATGACGAGTAAAATGCACTACTAAACTTCTGGGATGCGGTCATCACAAATCCGATTAGGTCATTTTGTATTATGGGTAATATAAGAATTCTTAGCGCATTGGGCTAAGCGGCATCTGAAAGCGCATGACATGTCGAGTAAAATGCACTATTAAACTTCTATGATAGGGCAATCAGAGACCCGTTTAGATCATTTTATATTATGGTTAATATAAGAATCCAGCGTAATTCCATCACATTTGTTCATTTTACGTCGCCACTATTTCAGTTAGCGTATTGGGCTAGGTGGCGTCTTACAGCGCATGAAATGTGGAGTAAAATGCACTGTTAAACTTCTAGGGTAGGGCAAACAAAGACCCGATTAGATCATTCTATATTATGGTTCATATAAGAATTCTGCGTAATTCTATCACATTTGTTCAATTTACGACGCTTCTATTTCAGATAGCGTATTGGGCGAGGAGCATCTTAAAGCGCATGAAACGTCGAGTAAAATTCACTACTAAACTTCTCGGATAGGGCAATCAGAGACCCGATTAGATCATTTTATATTATGGTTAATATAAGAATTCAGCGAAATTCTATCACACTTGTTCAATTTACGTCGCTCCTATTTTAGATAGCGTAATCGGCTAAGCGGCACCTTAAAGCGCATGAAATGAGGAGTAAAATGCCCCATTAAACTTCTATGATAGGGCAATCAGAGACCCGTTTAGATCATTTTATATTATTGTTAATATAAGAATTCAATGTAATTTTATCACATTTGTTCAATTTATGTCGCTCCAATTTCAGATAGCGTATTGGGCAAGGCGGCACCTTAAAGCGCATGAAATGTCGAGTAAAATGCACTATTAAACTTCTCGGATAGGGTAAACGGAGACCCGATTAGATCATTTTATATTATGGTTAATTTAAGATTTCAGCGAAACTCTATCACACTTGTTCAATTTACGTCGCTCCTACATCAGATAGCGTATTGGGCTAGGTGGCATCTTAAAGCGCATGAAATGTCGAGTAAAATGCACTATTAAACTTCTAGGGTAGGGCAAACAGAGACCCGATTAGATCAATTTATATTATGGTTAATTTAAGAATTCTGCGTAAATCTATCACGTTCGTTCAATTTACGTCGCTCCTACTTCACATAGCATATTCGGCTAGGCGGCATCTTAAAGCGCATGAAATGTCGAGTAAAATGCACTACTAAACTTCTAGGATAGGGCAATCGGTGACCCGATAATATCATCTTATATTATGATTAATATAAGGATGCAGCGTAATTCTATCACATTTGTTCAATATACGTCGCTCCTATTTCAAATAGCGTATTGGGCTAAGCGTCATCTTAAAGTGCGTGGAATGACAAGTAAAATACACTACTAACCTTCTATGATAGGGCTATCAGAGACCCGATTAGATCATTTTATATTATCGTTAATATAAGAATTCAGCTAAATTCTATCACATATGTTCAATTTACGTCACTCCTATTTCAGATAGCGTATTGGGCTAAGCGGCACCATAAAGCGCATGAAATGACGTGTAAAATGCACTATAAAACTTCTATGATAGCGCAATCAGAGGCCCGATTAGATCATTTTAAATTATGGTTAATTTAAGGATTCAGCGAGATTCTATCACATTAGTTCAGATTACGTCGCTCCTATTTCAGACAGCGTATTGGGCTAAGCGGTACCATAAAGCGCATGAAATGACGAGTAAAATGCAGTATTAAACTTCTATGATGGGCCAATCACAGACCCGAATATATCGTATTATATTATGGTTAATATAAGAAATCTGCGTAATTCTATCACATTTGTTCAATGTACGTCGCTCCTATTTCAGATAGCATATTGGGCTGAGCAGAATATTAAAGGCCATGAAATGCGGATTCAAATGCACTACTAAACTTCAGTGATAGGGTAATCAGAGACCCCATTAGATCATTTCATATTCTGGTTAATATTAGAATTCTGCGTAATTCTATCACATTTGTTCAATTTACGTCGCTCCTATTTCAGATAGCGCATTGGGCTAGGCGGCATCTTAAAGCGCCTGGAATGACGAATAAGATGCACTGCTAACCTTCTATGATAGGACAATCAGAGACCCGATTAGATCATTTTATATTATGGTTAATATAAGAATTCTGCGAAATTCTATCACATTTGTTCAATTTACGTCGCTCCTATTTCTGATAGCGTATTGGGCTAAGCGGCACCTTAAAGCGCATGAAATGACGAGTAAAATGCAGTATTAAACTTCTATGATAGGCCAATCACAGACCCGAATATATCGTATTATATTATGGTTAATATAAGAATTCTGCATAATTCTATCACATTTGTTCAATTTATGTCGCTCCTATTTCAGATAGCCTATTGGGCTAGGCGGCACCTGACAGCGCATGAAATGACGAGTAAAATGCACTGTTAAACTTCTATGATAGGGCAATCCGAGACCCGAATAGATCGTATTTTATTATGGTTAATATAAGAATTCTGCGTAATTCTATCACATTTGTTCAATTTATGTCGCTCCTATTTCAGATAGCGTATTGGGCTAGGCGGCACCTTAAGGCGTATGAAATGGCGAGTAAAATGCAGTATTAAACTTCTATGATAGGCCAATCAGAGACCCGAATAGATCGTATTATATTATGGTTAATGTCAGAATACTGCGTAATTCTATCACGTTTCTTCAATTTACGTAGCTCCAATTTCAGATAGCGTATTGGGCAGGCGGCATCTTAAAGCGCATGAAATGTCGAGTAAAATGTACTACTAAACTTCTCGGATAGGGCAATCAGACACCCGATTAGGTCATCTTATATTATGATTAATATATGGATGCGGCGTAAATCTATCACACTTGTTCAATTTACGTCGCTCCTATTTCAAATAGCGTATTGGTTTTGGCGGCATCTTAAAGCGCGTGGAATGGCGAGTAAAATGCACCACTAACCTTCTATGATAGGGCAATCAGAGACCCGATTAGATCATTTTATATTATGGTTAATTTAAGGATTCAGCGAAATTCAATCACATTTGTTCAATTTACGTAGCTCCTTTTTCAGATAGCGTATTGGGCTAAGCAGCACCTTAAAGCGCATGAAATCACGAGTAAAATGCACCATTAAACTTCTATGATAGGGCAATCAGAGACTCGATTAGATCATTTTATATTATGGTTAATTTAAGGATTCAGCGAAATTCTATCACATTAGTTCAATTTACGTCGCTCCTATTTCAGACAGCGTATTGGGCTAAGCGGCACCGTAAAGCGCATGAAATGACGAGTAAAATGCAGTATTAAACTTCTATGATAGGCCAATCACAGACCCGAATATATCGTATTATATTATGGTTAATATAAGAATTCTGCATAATTCTATCACATTTGTTCAATTTATGTCGCTCCTATTTCAGATAGCCTATTGGGCTAGGCGGCACCTGACAGCAAATGAAATGACGAGTAAAATGCACTGTTAAACTTCTATGATAGGGCAATCAGAGACCCGAATAGATCGTATTATATTATGGTTAATATAAGAATTCTGCGTAATTCTATCACATTTGTTCAATTTATGTCGCTCCTATTTCAGATAGCGTATTGGGCTAGGCGGCACCTTAAGGCGTATGAAATGGCGAGTAAAATGCAGTATTAAACTTCTATGATAGGCCAATCGAAGACCGGAATAGATCGTATTATATTATGGTTAATGTCAGAATACTGCGTAATTCTATCACGTTTCTTCAATTTACGTAGCTCCAATTTCAGATAGCGTATTGGGCAGGCGGCATCTTAAAGCGCATGAAATGTCGAGTAAAATGTACTACTAAACTTCTCGGATAGGGCAATCAGACACCCGATTACGTCATCTTATATTATGATTAATATGTGGATGAGGCGAAAATCTATCACACTTGTTCAATTTACGTCGCTCCTATTTCAAATAGCGTATTGGGTTAGGCGGCATCTTAAAGCGCGTGGAATGGCGAGTAAAATGCACTACTAAACTTCTATGATAGGGCAATCAGAGATCCGATTAGATCATCTTATATTATGGGTAATATAAGAATTATGCGTAATTCTATCACATTTGTTCAATTTACGTAGCTCCTATTTCAGATAGCGTATTGGGCTAAGAGGTACCTTAAAGCGCATGAAATGACGAGTAAAATGCACTACTAAACTTCTTTGGTAGGGCAATCAGAGACCCGATTAGATCATTTTATATTATGGTTAATATAAGAATTCTGCGTAACACTATCACATTTGTTCAATTTACGTCGCTCCTATTTCAGCTAGCGTATTGAGCTAAGCGGCACCTTAAAGCGCATGAAATGAAGAGTAAAATAAAGTGTTAAACTTCTATGATACGGCAATCAGAGACCCGATTAGATCATTTCATAGTATGGTCAATATATGAATTATGCGTAATTCTAGCACATTTGCTCAATTTACGTCGCTCCTACTTCAGATAGTCTATTGGGCTGAGAGGCACCTTAAAGCGCATGAAATGACGAGTAAAATGCAGTATTAAACTTCTAAGATAGGACAATCGGAGACCCGATTAGATCATTATATATTATGGTTAATATAAGAATGCAGCGCAATTTTATCACATTTGTTAAATTTACGTCGCTCCTATTTCAGATAGCGTATTGGGCTAACCGGCACCTTAAAGCGCATGAAATGACGAGCAAAATGCACTAATAAACTTCTATGATAGGGCAATCAGAGACCCGATTAGATCATTTTATACTATTGTTATTATAAAAATGCAGCGTAATTTTATCACATTTGTTCAATTTACGTCGCCCCTATTTCAGATAGCGTATTGGGCTAGGTGGCATCTTGAAGTGCATGAAATGTCGAGTAAAATGCACTATTAAATTCCTATGATAGGGCAATCAGAGACCCGATTAGATCATTTTATATTATGGTTAATATAAGAATTCAGCGGAACTCTATCACACTTGTTCAATTTACGTAGCTCCGATTTCAGATAGCATATTGTGCTATGCGGCACCTTAAAGCGCATGAAATGACGAGAAAATGCACTACTAAATTTCTAGGATAGGGCAATCAGAGACCCGATTAGCTCATCTTATGTTATGTTTAATATAAGAATTCTGCGTAATTCTATCACATTTGTTCAATTTACGTCGCTCCTATTTCAGATAGCGTATTAGGCTAAGCGGCATCTTAAAGCGCATGAAATGTCGAGTAAAATGCACTGTTAAATATCTACGATAGGGCAATCAGAGACTCGATTAGATGATCTTATATTATGATTAATATAAGAATTCAGCGTAATTCTATCACATTTGTTCAATTTACGTCGCTCCTATTTCAGATAGCGTATTGGGCAAGGCGGCACCTTAAAGCGCATGAAATGTCGAGTAAAATGCATTATAAATCTTCTAGGGTAGGGCGAACAGAGAGCCCATTAGATCGTCTTATATTATTGTTACTTCAAGAATTCATCGTAACACTATCACATTTGTCCAATTCATGTCGCTCCGACACCAGATATCGTATTGCGCTACGCGGCATCTTAAAGCGCATGAAATGGCGAATAAAATGCACTACTAACCTTTTCGGATACGGCCATCAGAGACCCAATTAGATAATTTTATATTATGGTTAATATAAGAATTCGGCGAAATTCTATCACATTTGTTCAATTTACGTCGCTCCTATTTCAGATAGCGTATTGGGCTAGGCGGCACCTTAAAGCGCATGAAATGACGAGTAAAATGCACTATTAATCTTCTAGGATAGGGCAATCAGAGATCCGATTAGATCATTTTATATTATGGTTAATATAAGAATTCTGCGTAATTCTATCACATTTGTTCAATTTACGTCGCTCCTATTTCAGATAGCGTAATGGGGTAGGTGGGATCTTAAAGCGCATGGAATGCCGAGTAAAATACACTACTAAACTTCTAGAATACGGCAATCAGAGACCCGATTAGATCATTTTAAATTATGGTTAATATAAGTATTCAGCGTAATTCTATCACATTTGTTCAATTTACATCGCTCCTATTTCAGATAGCGTATTGGTCTAAGAGGCGCCTTATAGCGCGTGGAATGCCAAGTAAAATACACTACTAACCTTCTATGATAGGGCAATCAGAGACCCGATTAGATTGTCTTATATTATTGTTAATATAAGAATTCAGTGTAATTCTATCACATTTGTTCTATTTACGACGCTCCTATTTCAGATAGCGTATTGGGCTAAACAGCACCTTGAAGCGCATGAAATGGCGAGTAAAATGCACTATTAAACTTCTATGACAGGGCAATCAGAGACCCGATTAGATCATTTTATAATATTGTTAAATATAAGAATTCAACGTAATTTTATCACATTTGTTCAATTTATATCGCTCCTATTTCAGATAGCATATTGGGCTAGGCGGCACCTTAAAGCGCATGAAATGACGAGTAAAATGCACTATTAAACTTCTATGATAGGCCAATCAGAGAACCGAATAGATCGTATTATATTATGGTTAATATAAGAATTCTGCGTAATTCCATCACGTTCGTTTAATTTACGTTGCTCCAATTTCAGATAGCGTAATGGGCTAGGCGGCATCTTAAAGCGCATGAAATGTCGAGTAAAATGCACTTCTAAACTTCTCGGATAGGGCAATCAGAGACCCGATTAGATCGTTGTATATTAATGTTAATATAAGAATTCAACGTAGTTTTATCACATGTGTTCAATTTACGTCGCTCCTATTTCAGATAGCGTATTGGGCTAGGTGGCATCTTAAAGCGCATGAAATGGCGAGTAAAACGCACTATTAAACTTCTATGATAGGGCAATCAGAGACCCGAATAGATCGTATTATGTTTTAGTTATTATAAGAATTCTGCGTAATTCTATCACATTTGTTCAATTTATGTCGCTCCTATTTCAGATAGCGTATTGGGCTGGGCGGCTCCTTCAAGCGCATGAAGTGAAGAGTAAAACGCACTACTAAACTTCTCGGATAGGGCAATCAGAGACCCGATTAGGTCATCTTATATTATGATTAATATAAGAATTCAGTGTAATTCTATCACATTTGTTCAATTCACGACGCTCCTATTTAAGATAGCGTATTGGACTAAACGGCACCTTAAACCGCATGAAATGTTGAGTTAGATGCACTACTAACTTTCTGTGATGGGGCAATCAGAGACCCGATTAGATCATTTTATATTATGGTTAATATAAGAATGCAGCGTAATTCTATCACATTTGTTCAATTTACGGCGCTCCAACTTCAGATAGCGTATCGGGATAAGCGGCACCTTAAAGCGCATGAAACGCCGAGCAAAATGCGCTGTCAAACTTCTATGATAGAGCAATCAGAGACCCGATTAGATCATTTTATATTATGGTTAATATAAGAATTCATCGAAATTCTATCACATTTGTTCAATTAATGTCGCTCCTAATTCATATAGCGTATTGGGCTAAGCGGCACCTTGAAGCGCACGAAATGGCGAGCAAAATGCACTATTAAACTTCTATGATAGGGCAATCAGAGACCCGATTAGATCATTTTATATTATTGTTAATATAAGAATTCAACGTAATTTTATGACATTTGTTCAATTTACATCGCCCCTATTTCAGATAGCGTACTGGGCTAGGCGGCATCTTACAGCACGTGGACTGGCGAGTAAAATGCACTATTCACCTTCTATGATAGTGCAATCAGAGGCCCGATTAGATCATTTTATATTTTGGTTAATATAAGAATTCTGCAAAATTCTATCACATTTGTTCAATTTACGTCGCTCCTATTGCAGATAGCGTATTGGGCTAAGCGGCATCTCAAAGCGCAGTAAATGGCGGGTAAAATGCACTATCAAGCTTCTGGGGTAAGGCAAACTGAGACCCGATTAGATCATTTTATATTACGGTTAATATAATAATTCAGCGTAATTCTTTCACATTTGTTCAATTTACGTCGCTCCTATTTCAGATAGCGTATTGGGCTAAGCGGTATCTCAAAGCGCATGAAATGGCGAGTAAAATGCACTGTTAATCTTCTAGGGTAAGGCAAACAGAGACCCGATTAGATCATTTTATATTACGGTTAATATAGGAATTCAGCGTAATTCTATTACATTTTGTTCAATATACGTCGCTCCTATTTCAGATATCCTGCTGGGCTAGGCGGCGTCTTAAAGCGCGTGGAATGGCGAGTAAAATGCACTGCTCATCTTCTGAGATAGGGCAATCAGAGACCCGCTTATTTCATTTTATATTTTGTTTAATATAAGAATTCAACGTAATTCTATGACATTTGTTCAATTTACGTCGCTCCTATTTCAGATAGCGTGTTGGGCTAAGCGGCATCTCAAAGCGCATGAAATGGCGAGTAAAATGCACTATTAAACTTCTAGGGTAAGGCAAACAGAGACCCGATTAGATCATTTCATATTACGGTTAATATAAGAATTCAGCATAATTCTATCACATATGTTCAATTTACGTCGCTCCTATTTCAGATAACGTACTGGGCTAGGCGGCATCCGAAAGCGCGTGGAATGGCGAGTAAAATGCGCAATTAAACTTCAATGATAGGGCAATCAGAGACCTGATTAGATCATGTTATATTATGGTTAATTTAAGAATTCAGTGAAATTCAATAACATTTGTTCCATTTACATTGCTCCTATTTCAGATAGCGTATTGGGCGAAGCGACACCTTAAAGCGCATTTAATGTCGAGTAAAATGCACTACAAAACTTCTAGGATAGGGCAATCAGAGACCCGATTATATAATCTTATATTATGATTAATTTAAGAATGCAGCGTAATTCCATCACATTAGTTCAATTTACGTCTCTCCTATTACAGATAGCGTATTAGGCTATGCGGTATCTCAAAGCGCATGAAATGACGAGTAAAATGCACTATTAAACTTCCAGGGTAGGGCAAACAGAGGCCCGATTAGATTATTTTATATTATGGTTCATACAAGAATGCAGCGTAATTCTATCACAATTGTTCAATTGATGTCGCTCCTATTTCAAACAGCGTATTGGGCTAGGCAGCACCTTAAAGCGCACGAAATGACGAGTAAAATGCACTATTAAACTTCTATGATAGGGCAATCAGAGACCCGAATAGATCGTATTATATTATGGTTAATATAAGAATTCTGCGAAATTCTATCACGTTTCTTCAATTTACGTAGCTCCAATTTCAGATAGCGTACTGGGCCAAGCTGCATCTCAAAGCGCATGAAATGTTGAGTAAAATGCACTACTAAACTTCTCGGGTAGGGCAATCAGAGACCCGATTAGGTCATGTTATATTATGATTAATATATGGATGCCGCGTAATTCTATCACACTTGTTCAATTTACGCCGCTCCTATTTCAGATAGCGTATTGGGTTAGGCGGCATCTTAAAGCGCCTGGACTGGCGAGTAAAATGCACTACTAACCTTCTATGATAGGGCAATCAGAGAACCGATTAGATCATTTTATATTATGGTTAATATAAGAATTCAGCGTAATTCTATCACACTTGTTCAATTTACGCCGCTCCTATTTCAGATAGCGTATTGGGTTAGGCGGCATCTTAAAGCGCCTGGAATGGCGAGTAACATGTACTACTAACCTTCTACGATAGGGCAATCAGAGACCCGATTAGATGATTTTATATTATTGTTAATATAAGAATTCAGCGTAATTTTATCACATTTGTTCAATTTACGTCGCCCCTATTTCAGATAGCGTATTGGGATAGGTGGCACATCAAAGCTCATGAAATGACGAGTAAAATGCACTACTCAACTTCTATGATAGGGCAATCAAAGACCCATTTAGATCTTTTTAAATTATGGTTAATATAAGAATTCTGCGTAATTCGATCAGATTTGTTCAATTTAAGTCGCTCCTATTTCAGATAGCGTATTGGGCTAAGCGGCACATGAAAGAGCATCAAATGACGAACAAAATGCACTATTAAGCTTCTATGATAGGGCAATCAGAGACCCGATTAGATCATCTTATATTATTGTTAATATAAGAATTCAACGTAATTCTATCACATTTGTTCAATTTACGTCGCTCCTATTTCAGATAGCGTATTGGGCTAGCCGGCACCTTAAAGCGCATGAAATGTCGAGTAAAATGCACTACTAAACTCCTCGGATAGGGCAATCAGAGACCCGAATACATCGTATTATGTTATGGTTAATATAAGGATTCAGCAAAATTCTATCACATTTGTTCAATTTACGTCGCTCCTATTTCAGATAGCGTATTGGGCTGAGCGGCACCTTAAAGCGCATGAAATGACGAGTAAAGCGCACTATTAAACTTCTATGATAGGGCAATCAGAGACCCGATTAGATCATTTTATATTATTGTTAATATAAGAATTCTGGGTAATTCTATCACATTTGTTCAATTTATGTCGCTCCTATTTCAGATAGTGTATTGGGCTAGGCGGCACCTTAATGCGCATGTAATGACGAGTAAAATGCACTATTAAACTTCTATGATAGGGCAATCAGAGAACCGGATAGATCGTATTATATTATGTTTAATATATGAATTCTGCGTAATTCTATCACATTTGTTTTAATTTACGTCGCCCCTATTTAGAGAAAGCGTATTGGGCTAGTTGGCATCTTAAAGCGCATGAAATGTCGAGTAAAATGCACTATTAAACGTCTATGATAGGGCAATCAGAGACCCGATTAGATCATTTTATATTATAGTTAATATAAGAATTCAACGTAATTCTATCACATTTGTTCAATTTACGTCGCCCCAATTTCAGATAGCATATTGGGCTAGGTTTCATCTTAAAGAGTATGAAATTTCGAGTAAAATGCACTATTAAACTTCTAGGGTAGGGCAAACAGAGACCCGATTAGATCATTTTATAGTATGGTTAATTTAAGGATTCAGCGAAATTCTATCACATTTGTTCAATTTACGTCGCTCCTATGTCAGATAGCGTATTGGGCGAGGCGGCATCTTAAAGCGCATGAAATGTCGAGTAAAATGCACTACTAAAGGTCTCGGATAGGTCAATCAGAGACCCGATTAGGTCATCTTATATTATGATTAATATAAGGATGCAGCGTAATTCTATCACATTTGTTCAATTTACGTCGCTCCTATTTCAGATAGCGAATTGCGACATGCGGCATCTTAAAACGCATGGAATGACGAGTAAAATGCACTATTAAACTTCTATGATAGGGCAATCAGAGACCCGATTAGATCATTTTATATTATTGTTAATATAAGACTTCAGCTAAATTCTATCACATTTGTTCAATTTACGTCGCTCCGGTTTCAGATAGCGCATTGGGCTAGGCGGCACCTTAAAGCGCATGAAATGTCGAGTAAAATGCACTATTAAACTTCTATGATAGGGCAATCAGAGACCCGAATACATCCTATTATATTATGGTTAATATAAGAATTCAGCAAAATTCTATCACATTTGTTCAATTTACGTCGCTCCTATTTCAGATAGCGTATTGGGCTAAGCGGCACATGAAAGAGCATGAAATGACGAACAAAATGCACTATTAAACTTCTAGGGTAGGGCAAACGGAGACCCGATTAGATCATTTTATATTATGGTTAATATAAGAATTCTGCGTAATTCTATCACATTTGTTCAATGTATGTCGCTCCTATTTTACATAATGTGTTGGGCTGGGCGGCACCTTAAAGCGCATGAAATGTCGAGTAAAATTCACGCCTAACCTTCTATGATAGGGCAATCAGAGACCCGATTAGATCATTTTATATTATGGTTAATATAAGAATTCTGCGTAACTCTGTCACATTTGTTCAATTTACGTAACTCCAATTTCAGATTGCGGATTGGGCTAGACGGCACCTTAAAGCGCATGAAATGACGAGTCAAATGCGCTACTAAACTTCTAGGATAGGGCAATCAGAATCCCGATTAGATCAACTTATATTATTGTTAATTTAAGAATTCATCGTAACTCTATCACATTTGTCATATTCACGTCGCTCCTACACCAGATATCGTATTCAGATTGGCGGCATCTTAACGCGCATGAAATGGCGAGTAAAATGCCCTACTATACATCTCGGATAGGGCAATCAGAGACCCGATTAGGTAATCTTATATTATGATTAATATATGAATTCGGCGAAATTCTATTACATTTGTTCAATTTACGCCGCTCCTATTTCATATAGCGTATTGGGCTAAGCGGCACCTTAAAGCGCATGAAATGACGAGTAAAATGCACTTTTAAACTTTTTTGATAGGGCAATCAGAGACCCGATTAGATCATTTTACATTATTGTTAATATAAGAATTCAGCTTAATTTTATCACATTTGTTCAATTTACGTCGCTCCTATTACAGATAGCGTATTGGGATAGGCGGCATCATAAAGCGTATGGAATCTCGAGTAAAATGAACTATTAAGCTTCTCTGATAGGGCAATCTGAGACCCGATTAGATCATTTGAAATTATGGTTAAGATAAGTATTCTGCGTAATTCTATCACATTTGTTCAATTTACGTCGCTCCTATTTCATATAGCGTTTGGGCTAGACGGCATCTTAAAGCGCACGGGATGACGAGTAAAATGCATTACTAACCTTCTATGGTAGGGCAATCAGAGACCCGATTCGATCATTTTATATTATGGTTAATATAAGAATTCAGTGTAATTCTATCACATTTGTTCAATTTACATCGCTCCTATTTCATATAGCGTATTGGGCTCAGCGGCATCTTAACGCGCATGAAATGTCGAGTAAAATGCACTACTAAACTTCTAGGATAGGGCAATCAGAGACGCGATTAGATCATCTTATATTATGATTAAGATAAGTATGCAGCGTAATTCTATCACATATGTTCAATTTCCGACGCTCCTATTTCAGATGGCGTATTTGGCGGGTCGGCATCTTAAAGCGCATGAAATGTCGAGTAAAATACACTACTAAACTTCTCGGATAGGGCAATCAGAGACCCGACTAGGTCATCTTATATTATGATTAATATAAGAATTCAGCGTAATCCTATCACATTTGTTCAATTTACGTCGCTCCTGTTTCAGATAGCATATTGAGCTAGGCGGCATCTTACAGCGCGTGGAATGACGACTAAAACGCACTACTAACATTCTATGATAGGGCAATCTGAGACCCGATTAGATCATTTTATATTATGGTTAATATAAGAATTCAGCGAAATTCTATCACCTTTGTTCAATTTACGTCACTCCTATTTCAGATATCGTATTGGGCTAGGTGGTATCTTAAAGCGCATGAAATACCGAGTAAAATGCACTACTAAACTTCCCGGATACGGCAATCAGTCACCCGATTAGGTCATCTTATATTATAATTAATATAAGAATTCAGCATAATTCTATCACATTTGTTCAATTTACGTCGCTCTTATATCATATAGCGTTTGGGCGAGGCGGCATCTTAAAGCCCATGAAATGGCGAGTAAAATGATCTCTTAAACTTCTCGCATTCGGCCATCAGAGACCCAATTAAATCATTTTGTATTATTGTTAATATAAGAATTCAACGTAATTCTATCACATTTGTCCAATTTACGTAGCTCCTGCTTCAGTTAGTATATTGGGCTAGCCGGCATCTTAAAGCGCATGGGCTGACGAGTAAAATGCACTATTAAACTTCTATGATAGGGCAATCAGAGACCCGATTAGATCATTCTATATTATGGTTAATATAAGAATTCAGCAAAATTCTATCACATTTGTTCAATTTACGTCGCTCCAGTTTCAGATAGCGTATTGGGCTACGCGGCACGTTAAAGCGCATGAAGTGACGACGAAAATGCACTATTAAACTTCTATGATAGGGCAATCAGAGACCCGAATAGATCAAATTATATTATGGTTAATATAAGAATTCTGCGTAATTCCATCACATTTGTTCAGTTTACGTCGCTCCTATTTCAGATAGCGTATTGGTCTAAGCGGCTCCTTAAAGCGCATCAAATGCCGAGTAAAATGCACTATTAAACTTCTATGATAGGGCAAACGGAGACACGATTAGATCATTTTATATTATTGTTAATATAAGAATTTGGCGTAATTTTATCACATTTGTTCAATTTACGTCGCCCCTATTTCAGATAGCGTATTGGGCTAGGTTGCATCATAAAGCGCATGAAATGAAGAGTAAAATGCACTATTAAAATTCTAGGGTAGGGCAAACAGAGACCCGATTAGATCATTTTATATTATGGTTAATTTAAGAATTCAGCGAAACTCTATCACACTTGTTTAATTTACGTAGCTCCAATTTCAGATAGCATGTTGGGCTAGGCGGCACCATAAAGCGCATGAAATGACGATTAAAATGCAGTGTTAAACTTCAATGATAGGGCAATCAGAGACCCGATTAGTTCATTTTATATTATTGTTAATATAAGAATTCAACGTAATTTTATCACATTTGTTCAATTTACGTCGCTCCTATTTCAGCTAGCGTATTGGGCTAGGTGGCATCTTAAAGCGCACGAAATGTCGAGTAAAATGCACTACTAACCTTCTATGGCAGGGCAATCAGAGACCCGATCAGATCGTCGTATATTATGGTTAATTTAAGAATTCGTCGTAACTCTATCACATTTGTTTAATTTACGTAGCTCTAATTTCAGATAGCGTATTGGGATAGGCTGCACCTTAAAGCGCATGAAATGGCCAGTAAAATGCACTATTAAACTTCTATGATATGGCAATCAGAGACCCGATTAGATCATGTTAAATTATGGTTAATATAAGAATTCTACGTAATTCTATCACATTTGTTCAATTTACGTCGCTTCTATTTCAGATAGCGCATTGGGCTAAGCGGCACCTTAAAGCGCATGGAATGACGAGTAAAATGCAATTTTAAACTTCCATGATAGGGCAGTCAGAGACCCGATTAGATCATTTTAAGTTATGGTTATTATAAGAATTCTGCGTAATTCTATCACATTTGTTCAATTTACGTCGCTCCTTATTCAGAAAGCGTGTTGGGTTAAGCGGCACCTTAAAGCGCATGAAATGACGAGTAAAATGTACTATTAAACTTCTATGATAGGGCAAGCAGAGACCCGATTAGATCATTTTATATTATTCTTAATATAAGAATGCAGCGTAATTTTATCTCATTTGATCAATTTACGTCGCCCCTATTTCAGATAGCATATTAGGCTAGGTGGCATCTTAAAGCGCATGAAACGTCGAGTAAAATGCACTGCTAAACTTCTATGATAGGGCAATCAGAGACCCGATTAGATCATCTTATATTATGTTTAATATAAGAATTCTGCGAAATTGTATCACATTTGTTCAATTTACGTCGCTCCTATTTCAGATAGCGTATTGGGCTAAGCGTCACCTTAAAGCGCATGAAATGTCGTGTAAAATGCACTATTAAACTTCTAGGGTAGGGCAAACAGAGACCTGATTAGATCATTTTATGTTATGGTTAATATAAGAATTCTGCGTAATTCTATCACATTTGTTCAACTTACGACGCTCCTATTTCAGATAGTATATTGGGCTAGGTGGCATCGTAAAGCGCGTGGAATGACGGGTAACATACACTACAATCCTTCTATGATAGAGCAATCAGTCACCCGAATAGATCATATTATATTATGGTTAATATAAGAATTCTGCATAATTCTATCACATTTGTTCAATTTACGTCGCTCCTATTTCAGATAGCGTACTGAGCCATGCGTCAATTTAAAGCGCATGAAAGGACGAGTAAAATGCACTATTAAACTTCTATGATAGAGCAATCGGAGACACGATTAGATCATTTTATATTATTGTTAATATAAGAATTCGGCGTAATTTTATCACACTTGTTCAATTTACGACGCTCCTATTTCAGATAGTGTATTGGGCTAGGTGGCATCATAAAGCGCATGAAATGCCGAGTAAAATGCACTATTAAACTTATATGATAGGGCCATCAGAGACAAGATTAGATCATTTTAAATTATGATTAATATAAGAATTCAGCGTAATTCTATCACATTTGTTCAATTTACGACGCTCCTATTTCAGATAGCGTACTGGGCGAGGTGGCATCTTAAAGCGCATGAAATGTCGAGTAAAACGCACTACTAACCATCTATGATAGGGCAATCAGAGACCCGTTTAGATCATTTTATATTATGTTTAATATAAGAATTCTGCGTAATTCTATCACATTTGTTCAATTTACGACGCTCCTATTTCAGACAGTATATTGGGCGAGGCGGCATCTTAAAGCGCGTGGAGTGACAAGTACAATGCACTATTAACCTTATATGATAGGGCAATCAGAGACCAGAATAGATCGTATTATATTATGGTAAATATAAGAATTCTGCGTAATTCTATCACATTTGACCAATTCACGTCGCTCCTATCTCAGATAGCGAATCGAGCTAGGCAGCATCTTACAGCGCATGAAATGTCGAGTAAAATGCACTACTAACCTTCTATGATAGGGCTATCAGAGACCCGATTATAGCAGTTTATATTATTGTTAATATAAGAATTCTGCGTAATTCAATCACGTTTGTTCAATTTACGTCGCTCCGATTTCAGATAGCGTATTGTGCTATGCGGCACCTTAAAGCGCATGAAATGACGAGTAAAATGCACTATCAAACATCTATCATAGGGCAATCAGAGAACCGATTTGATCATTTTGTATTTTTGTTAATATAAGAATTCTGCGTAATTCTATCACGTTTGTTCAATTTACGTCGCTCCTATTTCAGATAGCGTATTGAGCTTGGCGGCACCTTAAAGCGCATGAAATGACGAGTAAAATGTACTATTAAACTTCTGTGATAGGGCAATCAGAGACCCGAATAGATCGTATTATATTATGGTTAATATAAGAATACAACGTAATTTTATCACATTTGTTCAATTTACGCCGCCCCTATTCCAGATAGCGTATTGGGCTAGGTGGCATCTTAAAGCGCATGAAATGTCGAGTGAAATGCACTATTAAACTTCTATGTTAGGGCAATCAGAGACCCGATTAGATCATTTTATATTATGGTTAATATAAGTATTCAGCGAAATTCTATCATATTTGTTCAATTTACGACGCTTCTATTTCAGATAGCGTATTGGGCCAGGCGGCATCTTCAAGCGCATGACATGTCGAGTAAAATGCACTACTAAACTTCTCGGATAGGGCATTCAGAGACCCGATTAGGTCATCTTATATTATGCTTAATATAAGAATTCAGCGAAATTCTATCACATTTGTTCAATATACGTCGCTCCTATTTCAGATAGCGTATTAGGCTAAGCGGCGCCTTAAAGCGCATGAAATGACGAGTAAAATGCACTATTAAACTTCAATGATAGGGCAACTAGAGACCCGATTAGATCATTTTATATTATTGTTAATATAAGAATTCAACGTAATTTTATTACATTTGTTCAATTTACGTCGCCCCTATTTCAGATAGCGTATTGGGCTAGGTGGCATCTTGAAGCGCATGAAATGTCGAGTAAAATGCACTATTGTACTTCTATGATAGGGCAATCAGAGACCCGAATAGATCGTATTATATTATGGTCAATATAAGAATTCAGCAAAATTCTATTACATTTGTTCAATTTACGTCGCACTTATTTCAGATAGCGTATTGGGCTAGGCGGCACCTTAAAGCGCATGAAATGATGACTAAAATGCACTATTAAACTTCTATGATAGGGCAATCAGAGACCCGAATACATCGTATTATATTATGGTTAATATAAGAATTCAGCAAAATTCTATCACATTTGTTCATTTTACGTCGCTCCTATTTCAGATAGCATACTGGGCTAGGCGGCACCTTAAAGCGCATGAAATGACGAGTGAAATGCACTATTAAACTTCCATGATAGGGCAATCAGAGACCCGAATAGATCATATTATATTATGGTCAATATAAGAATTCAGCAAAATTCTATCACATTTGTTCAATTTACGTCGCTCCTATTTCAGATAGCGTATTGGGCTAGGCGGCACCTTAAAGCACATGAAAGGACGAGTAAAATGCACTATTAAACTTCTATGATAGGGCAATCAGAGACCCGAATACATCGTATTATATTATGGTTAATATAAGAATTCAGCAAATTTCTATCACATTTGTTCAATTTACGTCGCACTTACTTCAGATAGCGTATTGGGCTAGGCGGCACCTTAAAGCGCATGAAATGATGACTAAAATGCACTATTAAACTTCTATGATAGGGCAATCAGAAACCAGAATAGATCGTATTATATTATGGTTAATATAAGACTTCTGCGTAATTCTATCACATTTGTTCAATTTATGTCGCTCCTATTTCAGATAGCGTATTGGGCAAGGCGGCTCCTTAAAGCGCATGAAATGACGAGCAAAATGCACTTTTAAACTTCTATGATAGGGCAATCAGAGACCTGAATACATCGTATTATATTATGGTTAATATATGAATTCTGCATAATTCTATCACGTCTGTTCAATTTACGTAGCTCCAATTTCAGATAGCGTTTTGGACTAGGTGGCATCTTAAAGCGCATGAAATGTCGAGTAAAATGCACTGTTAAACTTCTAGGGTAGGGCAAACAGACACCCGATTAGATCATTTTATATTATCGTTAATATAAGAATTCAGCGTAATTTTATCACATTTGTTCAATTTACGTCGCTCCTATTTCAGATAGCGTATTAAGCTAGGCGGCACCTTAAAGCGCATGAAATGACGACTAAAATGCACTGTTAAACTTCTATGATAGCGCAATCAGAAACCAGAATAGATCGTATTATATTATGGTTAATACAAGAATTCTGCGTAATTCTATCACATTTGTTTTAATTTACGTCGCCCCTATTTCAGATAGCGTACTGCGCTAGGCGGCACCTTAAAGCGCACGATATGACGAGTAGAATCCACTATTAAACTTCTATGATAGGGCAATCAGAGACCCGAATAGATCGCATTATATTATGGTTAATATAAGAATTCAGCGTAATTTTATCACATTTGTTCAATTTACATCGCACATATTTCAGATAGCGTACTGGGCTAGGCGTCACCTTAAAGCGCATGAAATATAGAGTAAAATGCCCTATTAAACTTCTAGGGTAGGGCAAACAGAGACCCGATTAGATCATTTCATATTATGGTTAATTTAAGAATTCAGAGAAATTCTATCGCATTTGTTCCATTTACGTCGCTCCTATTTCAGATAGTGTAATGGGCTAGGCGGCACCTTAAAGCGCATGAAATGGCGAGTAAAATGCACTATTAAACTTCTATGATACGGCAATCAGAGAACTGAATAGATCGTATTATATTATGCTTAATATAAGAATTCTGCGTAATTCTATCACGTTTGTTCCATTTACGGCGCCCCTATTTCAGATAGCGTATAGGGCTAAGCGGCATCTTAAAGCGCATGAATTGTCGAGTAAAATGCACTACTAACCTTCTAGGATAGGGCAATCAGAGACCCCATTCGGTCATCTTATATTATGATTAATATAAGAATTCAGCGTAATTCTATCACATTTGTTCAATTTATGTCGCTCCTATTTCAGATAGCGTATTCGGCTAGGCGGCACCTTAAAACGCGTGAAATGACGAGTAAAATGCACTATTCAATTTCTACGATAGGGCAATCAGAGATCCGAATAGATCATATCATATTATGGTTATTATAAGAATTCTGCGTAATTCTATCACGCTTGTCCAATTTACGTAGCTCCAATTTCAGATAGCGTATTGGGCTATGTGGCATCGTAAAGCGCATGAAATGTCGAGTAAAATGCATTGTTAAACTTCTATGATAGGGCAATCAGAGACCCGAATAGATCGTATTATATTATGGTTAATATAAGTATTCAACGTAATTTTATCACATTTGTTCAATTTATATCGCTCCTATTTCAGATAGCGTATTGGGCTAGGCGGCACCTTAAAGCGCGTGAAATAACGAGTATAATGCACTACTAAACTTCTTTGATTGGGCAATCAGAGACCCGATTAGATCATTTTGTGTTATTGTTAATATAAGAATCCAACGTAATTTTATCACATTTGATCAATTTGTGTCGCTCCTATTTCAGATAGCGTATTGGGCTAAGCGGCATCTTAAAGCGCATGAATTGTCGAGTCAAATGCACTACTAAACTTCTTGGATAGGGCAATCAGAGACCCGATTAGGTCCCTTTTTATTATTGTTAATATAAGAATTCAGTGTAATTCTATCACATTTGTTCAATTTACGACGCTCCTATTTCAGATAGCGTATTGGACTAAACAGCACCTTAAAGCGCATGAAATGTCGAGTAAAATGCACTACTAAACATCTAGGGTAGGGCAATCAGAGACCCGCTTAGATCATTTTAAATTATGGTTAATATAAGAATGCAGCGAAATACTATCACATTTGTTCAATTTACGTTGCTCCAATTTCAGATAGCGTATTGGGCTCGGCGGCACCTTAAAGCGCATGGAATGACGAGTAAAATGCACTATTATACTTCTGTGGTAGGGCAATCAGAGACCCGAATAGATCGAATTATATTATGGTTAATATAAGAATTCTGCGTAATTCTATCACGTTTGTACAATTTACGTAGCTCCAATTTCAGATACCGTATTGGGCTAGGCGGCATCTTAAAGCGCATGAAATAGCGAGTAAAATGCACTACTAAACTTCTCGGATAAGGCAATCAGAGATCGGATTAGGTCTTCTTATACTATGGTTAATATAAGAATTCAGCGAAATTTTATCACATTTGCTCAATTTACGTCGCCATATTTCAGATAGCGTACTGGGCTAGGTGGCATCTTAAAGCGCATGACATGTCGAGTAAAATGCACTGTTAAACTTCGAGGGTAGGGTAAACAGAGACCCGATTAGATCATTTTATATTATGGTTAATATAAGAATTCAGCGTGATTCTATCACATTTGTTCAATTTTCGTCGCTCCAACTTCAGATAGCGTATCGGGATAAGCGGCACCTTAAAGCGCATGAAATGCCGACCAATATGCACTATTAAACTTCTGTGGTAGGGCAATCAATGATCCGATTAGATCATTTTGAATTATGGTAAATGTAAGAATTCAGCGTTATTCTATCACATTTGTTCAATTTACGTCGCACCTATTTCAGATAGCATATTGGGCCAGGCGGAATCTTAAAGCGCATGAAATGTCGAGTAAAATGCACTATTAAACTTCTCGCATAAGGCAAACAGAGACCCGATTAGATCATTTTATATTATGGTTAATATAAGAATACTGCGTAATTCTATCACATTTGTTCAATTTACGACGCTCCTATTTCAGATAGTATATTGGGCTAGGCGGCACCTTAAAGCGCGTGGAATAAAGAGTAAAATGCACTACTAACCTTCCATGATAGGGCAATCAGAGACCCAAATAGATCATATTATATTAAGGTTAATATAAGAATTCTGCGTCACTCTGTCACATTTGTTCAATTTACGTCGCCCCTATTTCAGATAGTGTATTGGGATAGGTGGCATCTCAAAGCGCATGAAATGTCGAGTAAATTGAACTATTAAAATTCTAGGGTAGGGTAAACAGAGACCCGATTAGATCATTTTATGTTATGGTTAATTTAAGAATTCAGCGAAAGCCTATCACATATGTTCACTTTACGTCGCTGCTATTTCAGATAGCGTATTGGGCTAGACGGCATCTTAAAGCGCATGAAATGTCGAGTAAAATGCACTAGTAAACTTCTCGGATAGGGCTAACAGAGACCCGATTAGGTCATCTTATATTATGGTTAATATAAGAATACAGCGAAATTCTATCACACTTGTTCAATTTACGTCGCTCCTATTTTAGATAGCGTAATCGGCTAAGCGGCACCTTAAAGCGCATGAAAGGAGGAGTAAAATGCACAATTACACTTCTGTGGTAGGGCAATCTGAGACTCGAATTGATCGAATTATATTATGGTTAATATAAGAATTCTGCGTAATTACATCACGTTTGTTCAATTTACGTAGCTCCAATTTCAGATAGCGTATTGGGCTGGCGGCATCTTAAAGCGCATGAAATGTCGAGTAAAATGCACTATTAATCTTCTAGGGTAGGGTAAACAGAGACCCGATTAGATCATTTTATATTATGGTTAATTTAAGTTTTTAGCGAAATTCTATCACATTTGTTCAATTTACGTCGCTCCTATTTCAGATAGGGTATTGGGCTAAGCGGCACCTTAAAGCGCATGAAATGACGAGTAAAATGCCCTATTAAACTTCTATGATAGGGCAATCAGAGACCCGATTAGATCATTTTATATTATTGTTAATATATGAATTCCACGTAATTTTATCACATTTGTTCAATTTTTGTCGCTCCAATTTCAGATAGCGTATTGTGCTAGGCGGCACCTTAAAGCGCACGAAATGACGAGTAAAATGCACTATTAAACTTCTATGATAGGGCAATCAGAGAACCGAATAGATCGTATTATATTATGGTTAATATAAGTATTCTGCGTAATTCTATCACGTTTGTTCAATTTACGTAGCTCCAACTTCAGGTAGCGCATTGGACTAGGCGGCATCCCAAAGTGCATGAAATGACACGTAAAATGCACTACTAATCTTCTCGGATAGGGCTAACAGAGACCCGATTAGGTCATCTTATATTATGGTTAATATAAGAATTCAACGTAATTTTATCACATTTGTTCAATTTATATCGCTCCTATTTCAGATAGCGTATTGGGCTAGGCGGCACCTTAAAGCGTATAAAATGACGAGTAAAATGCACTATTAAACTTCTATGATAGGGCAATCAGTGATCCGAAAGATCGAATTATATTATGGTTAATATAAGTATTCTGCGTAATTCTATCACGTTCGTTCAATTTACGTAGCTCCAATTTCAGATAGCGTATTGGGCTAGGCGGCATCTTAAAGCGCATGAAATGTAGAGTAAAATGCACTATTAATCTTCTAGGGTAGGGCAAACAGAGACCCGATTAGATCATTTTATATTATGGTTAATTTAAGAATTCAGCGAAATTCTATCACATTTGTTCAATTTACGTCGCTCCTATTTCAGATAGCGTATTGGGCTAGGCGGCATCTTAAAGCGCGTGGAATGACGAGTAAAATGCACTACTAACCTTCTATGATAGGGCAATCAAAGACCCGATTAGATCATTCTATATTATGGGTAATATAAGAATTCTGCGTAATTCTTTCACATTTGTTCAATTTGTGTCGCTCCTATTTCAGATAGCGTAGTGGGCTAGGCGGCACCTTAAAGCGCATGACATGACGAGTAAAATGCACTCCTAGACTCCTCGGGTAGGGCAATCAGAGACACGATTAGGTCATCTTATATTATGGTTAATATAAGAATTCAGCGAAATTTTATCACCTTTGTTCAATTTACGTCGCCCCTATTTCAGATAGCGTATTGGGCTAGGTGGCATCTAAAAGCGCATGAAATGACGAGTAAAATGCACTATTAAACTTCTAGGGTAGGGCAAACACAGACCCGATTGGATCATTTTGTATTATGGTTAATTTAAGAATTCAGCGAAATTCTATCACATTTGTTCAATTTACGTCGCTCCTATTTCAGATAGCGTATTGGGCTAAGCGGCACCTTAAAGCGCATGAAATGACGAGTAAAATGCACTATTAAATTTCTATGATAGGGCAATCAGAGACCCGAATAGATCGTATTATATTATGGTTAATATAAGAATTCTGCGTAATTCTATCACGTTTGTACAATTTACATAGCTCCAATTTCAGATAGCGCATTGGACTAGGCGGCATCTTAAAGCGCATGAAATGTCGAGTAAAATGCACTACTAAACTTCTCGGATAGGGCTAACAGGGACCCGATTAGGTCATCTTATATTATGGTTAATATAAGAATTCAGCGAAATTTTATGACATTTGTTCAATTTACGTCGCCCCGATTAGAGATTGCGTATTGGGCTAGGTGGCATCTTAAAGCGCATGAAATGACGAGGAAAATGCACTATCAAACTTCTAGGGTAGGGCAAACAGAGACCCGATTAGATCATTTTATATTACGGTTAATTTAAGAATTCAGCGAAATTCTATCACATTGTTCAATTTACGTCGCTCCTATTTCAGATAGCGTATTGGGCTAGGCGGCCCCTTAACAGCGCATGAAATGTCGAGTAAAATGCCACTATTGAGCTTCTATGATTGGGCACACAGAGAGCCGATTAGATCATTTTATATACGGTTAATACAAGGATCCTGAGTAATTCTATCACATTGTTCAATTCCGTAGCTCCTATTGCAGATAGTATATTGGTCTAGGCGGCATCTTAAAGCGCATGGAGGACGAGTAAAATGCACTACTAGCCTTCTATGATAGGGCAATCAGAACCCGAATAGATCATATTATATTATGGTTAATATAAGCATGCTGAGTAAGTCTATCACATTTGTTGAATTACGTCGCTCCTAATTTCAGATAGCGTATTGAGCTAGGCGGCACCTTAAAGCGCATGAAATGACGAGTAAAATGCACTATTAAACTTCTATGATAGGGCAATCAGAGATCCGAATGTATCATATTATATTATGATTAATATAAGAATTCTGGGTAATTCTATCACATTTGGTCAATTTACGTCGCTCCTACACCAGATATCGTATTGAGCTAGACGGCATCTTACAGCGCATGAAATGGCGAATACAATGCACTACTCCTTCTCGGATACGGCCATCAGAGACCCAATTAGATCATTTTATATTATGGTTAATATAAGAATTCAGCGCAATTCTATCACATTTGCTCAGTTTACGCCGCTCCTATTTCAGATAGCGTATAGGGCTATGTGGCATTTTAAAGCGCATGAAATGTCGAGTAATATGCACTATTAAAATTCTAGGATAGGGCACACAGAGACCCGATTAGATCATTCTATATTATGGTTAATTTAAGCATTCAGCGAAACTCTATCACACTTGTTCAATTCACGTAGCTCCAATTTCAGATAGCGTATTGGGCTAGGCGGTACCTTAAAGCGCATGAAATGGGGAGTAAAATGCACTATTAAACTTCTATGACAGCGCAATCAGAGACCCGATTAGATCATTTTATATTACGTTTAATATAAGAATTGAGCGTAATTCTATCGCGTTTGTTCAATTAACGTCGCTCCTATTTCAGATAGCGTATTGGGATATGCGGCATCTTAAAGCGCATGGACTGACGAGTAAAATGCACTATTAGAATTCTATGATAGGGCAATCGGAGACCCGAATAGATCATATTATATTATGGTTAATATAAGAATTCTGCGGAATTCCATCACATTTGTTCGATTTACGTCGCTCCTATTTCAGATAGCGTATTGGGCTAGGCGGCACCTTAAAGCGAATGAAGTGGCGAGTAAAATGCACTATTAAGCTTCTATGATTGGGCAATCAGAGATCCGAATAGATCATATTATAGTATGGTTAATATAAGAATTCTGCGTAATTCTGTCACATTTGTTCAATTTACGTCGATCCAATTTCAGATAGCGAATTGGGCTAGGCGGCACCTTAAAGCGCATGAAATGGCGAATAAAATGCACTACTATCCTTCTCGGATACGGCCATCAGAGACCCAATTAGATCATTTTATATTATGGTTAATATAAGAATTCAGCGCAATTTTATCACATTTGTTGAATTTACGTCAGCCCTATTTCAGGTAGCGTACTGTGCTAGATGGAATCTTAAAGCGCATGAAATGTCGAGTAAAATGCACTATTAAACTTCTAGGGTAAGGCAAACAGAGGCCCGATTAAATCATTTTATATTATTGTTAATATAAGAATGCAGCGTAATTATATCACATTTGTTCAATTTACGTCGCCCCTATTTCAGACAGCGTGTTGGGCTAGGCGGCATCTTAAAGCGCATGAAATGACGAGTAAAATGCACTATTAAACTTCTATTTTAGGGCAATCAGAGACCCGAATAGATCGTATTATAATATGGTTAATATAAGAATTCTGCGTAATTCTATCACGTTTGTTCAATTTATGTAGCTCCAATTTCAGATAGCGCATTGTACTAGGCGGCATCTTAAAGCGCATGAACATGTCGAGTAAAATGCACTAATAAACTTCTCGGATAGGGCAATCGTAGACCCGATTAGGTCATCTTATACTATGGTTAATATAAGAATTCAGCGAAATTCTATCACATTTGTTCAATTTACGTCGCTCCTCTTTCAGATAGCGTATTGGGCGAGGCGGCAGCTTAAAGCGCGTAGAATGACGAGTAAAATGCACTACTAACCTTCTGTGATAGGGCAATCAAAGACCCGATTAGATCAATCAATATTATGGTTAATATAAGAATTCTGCGTAATTCTATCACATTTCTTCAATTTATGACGCTACTATTTCTGTTAGCGTATTGCGCTCGGCGGCACCTTAAAGTGCATGAAATGACGAGTAAAATGCGCTATTAAACTTCTATGATAGGGCAATCAGAGACCCGAATAGGTCGTATTATATTATGGTTATTAAAAGAATTCTGCGCAATTCTATCACGTTTGTTCAATTTACGTAGCTCCAATTTCAGATAGAGTATTGTGCTAGGCGGCATCTTAAAGCGCATGAAATGTCGAGTAAAATGTACTACTAAACTTCTCGGATGGGGCAATCAGAAACCCGATTAGGTCATCTTATATTATGGTTAAAATAAGAATTCAGCGAACTTTTATCACATTTGTTCAATTTACGTCGCCCCTATTTCAGATAGCGCATTGGGCTAGGTAGCATCTTAAAGCGCATGACATATCGAGTAAAATGCACTATTAAATTTCTAGGGTAGGGCAAACAGAGACCCGATTAGATCATTTTATATTATGGTTAATTTAAGAATCAGCGAAACTCTATCACACTTGTCCAATTTACGTAGCCCCAATTTCAGATAGTGTATTGGGCTAGGCGGCATCTTAAAGAGCGTGGAATAACGAGTAAAATGCACTACTATCCTTCTATGATAGGGCAATCAAAGACCCGATTAGATCATTCTATATTATGGTTAATACAAGAATTCTGCGTAATTCTATCACATTTGTTCAATTTATGTCGCTCCTATTTCAGATACCGTATTGGGCTAGGCGGCACTTTAAAGCGCACGAAGTGGCGAGTAAAAGGCACTATTAAACTTCTATGATAGGGCAATCAGAGGCCCGAATAGATCGTATTATATTATCGTTAATATAAGAATTCTGCGTAATTCTATCACGTTTGTTCAATTTACGTAGCTCCAATTTGAGATAGCGTATTGGGCTAAGTGGCACCTTAAAGCGCATGAAATGTCGAGTAAAATGCTCTACTAAACTTCTCGGATATGGCAATCAGAGACCCGATAAGGTCATCTTATGTTTTCATTAATATAAGAATTCTGCGTAATTCTATCACGTTTGTTTTATTTACGTACCTCCAATTTCAGATAGCGTATTGGTCTGTCTGGTATCTTAAAGCGCATGAAATTCCGAGCAAAATTCACTATTAAACTTCTATGATAGGGCAATCAGAGACCCGATTAGATCATTTTAAATTATGGTTAATACAAGAATTCAGTGAAATTTTATCACACTTGTTCAATTTACGTCGCTCCTATTTCAGATAGCGTATTGGTCTAAGCGGGACCTTAAAGCGCATGAAATGACGAGTATAATGCACTATTAAGCTTCTATGATAGGGCAATCAGAGACCCGATTAGATCATTTCATATTATTGTTAATATAAGAATTCAACGTAATTTTATCCCATTTGTTCAATTTACGTCGCCCCTATTACAGATAGCGTGTTGGACTGGGTGGCATCTTAAAGCGCATGAAATGTCGAGTAAAATGCACTATTAAACTGCTAGGGTAGGGAAAACAGAGACCCGATTAGATCATTTTATATTATGGTTAATTTAAGAATTCAGCGAAACTCTATCACACTTGTTCAATTTACGTAGCTCCAATTTCAGTTAGCGTATTGGGCTAGGCGGCTCCTTAAAGCGCATGGAATGACGAGTAAAACGCACTATCAAACTTCTATGATAGGGACATCAGAGACGCGATTAGATCATTTTATATTATTGTTAATATAAGAATTCAGCGTATTTTATGACATTTGTTCAATTTACGTCGCTCCAACTTCAAATAGCGTATCGGGATAAGCGGCACCTAAAAGCGCATGAAATGGCGAGCAAAATGCACTATAAACTTCTATGATAGGGCAATCAGAGACCCGAATAGATCGTATTATGTTATGGTTAATATAAGAATTCTGCGTAATTCTATCACATTTGTTGAATTTATGTCGCTCCTACTTCGGGTAGCGTAATGGGCTAGGCGGCACCTTAAAGCGCATGGAATGACGAGTAAACACGCACTATCAACTCTATGATAGGGACATCAGAGACGCGATTAGATCATATTATATTATGGTTAATATAAGAATGCTGCGTAGTTCTATCAATTTGTTTAATTAACGTCGCTCCTACTACAGATAGCGTATTGGGCTAAGCGGCATCTTAAAGCGCATGAAATGTCGACTAAAATGCACTACTAAACTTCTATGATAGGGCAATCAGAGACCCGAATGGATCATATTATATTATGGTTAATATAAGAATTCTGCGTAATTCTATCACATTTGTTCAATTTACGTAGCTCCTATTTCGGATAGTATATTGGCCCAGGCGGCACCTTAAAGTGCATGAAATGACGAGTAAACTGCACTACTAAACTTCTAGGATAGGGCAATCAGAGACCCGATTAGATCATTTTATATTATGGTTAATATAAGAATTCTGCGTAATTCTATCACATTTGTACAACTTACGTCACTCCTATTTCAGATAGCGTATTGGGCTAGGCGGCACCTTAAAGCGCATGAAATGAGGAGTAAAATGCCCTATTAAACATCTATGATAGGGCAATCAGAGACCCGATTAGGTCATCTTATATTATGGTTAATATAAGAATTCAGCGAAATTCTATCGCATTTGTTCAATTTACGCCGCTCCTATTTCAGATAGCGTATTGGGCTAAGTGGCACCTTAAAGCGCATGAAATGACGAGTAAAATGCACTATGAAACTTCTATGATAGGGCAATCAGAGACGCGTTCAGATCATTTTACATTATTGTTAATATAAGCATTCAGCGTAATTTTATCACATTTGTTCAATTTACGTTGCCCCAATTTCAGATAGCGTATTGGGCTAAGCAGCAGCTTAAAGCGCATGAAATGGCGTGTAAAATGCACTATTAAACTTCGATGATAGGGCAATCAGAGACCCGAATAGATCGTATTTTATTATGGTTAATATAAGAATTCTGCGTAATTCGATCACATTTGTTGAATTTATGTCGCTCCTACTTCAGGTAGCGTATGGGCTAAGCGGCATCTTAAAGCGCATGAAATGTCGACTAAAATGCACTACTAAACTTCTATGATAGGGCAATCAGAGACCCGATTAGATCATTTTAAATTATGGTTAATATAAGAATTCAGTGAAATTTTATCACATTTGCTCAATTTCCGTCGCTCCTATTTCAGATAGCGTATTGGGCTAAGTGGCACCTTAAAGCGCATGAAATGACGAGTAAGATGCACTATGAAACTTCTATGACAGGGCAATCAGAGACGCGTTCAGATCATTTTACATTATTGTTAATATAAGCATTCAGCGTAATTTTATCACATTTGTTCAATTTACGTTGCCCCTATTTCAGATAGCGTATTGGGCTAAGCAGCAACTTAACGCGCATGAAATGGCGAGTAAAATGTACTACTAAACTTCTAGGATAGGGCAATCAGAGACCCGATTGTATAATTTTATATTATGGTTAATTTAAGAATTCAGCGAAATTCTATCACACTTGTTCAATTTACGCCGCTCCTGTTTCAGATAGTGTATTGGGCTAAGCGGCACCTTAAATCGCATGAAATGACGAGTAAAATGCACTATTAAACTTCTATGATAGTGCAATCAGAGACCCGAATGGATCGTATTATATTATGGTTAATATAAGTGAGGTGAATGTTTGCGTAATGGATAACTCCGATTTGCGTTACACGCTCAATTTATTTACAATTAATATCACAGAATGAGAAACAGGTAATTGTCTGCGCCGCGCGGTCGTACACGTGGTGAGTCGCAAGAGGTTCTGCCTCGTGTTTTCTGCCTGGTGACCGCGGCGCGCGGTCAGAAAACAAAAGAAAAAACTCGTCGCGCGATCGGCAACCGTCGTCCAGTGCCGGCCTACGACGCGCCTGTGTCCTTACACTGTTAAAGAAAGATAGGCCGGAAGCATTTAAAGAAAAGAAAGTTAGCGAGGGTAATATTTCGATCTCTGACTGCAGGGATGTGGTAGCAGTGCCGTAACTGCTACATAAGAATTCTGCGTAATTCTATTGCATTTGTTCAATTTATGTCGCTCCTACTTCAGATAGCGTATTGGGCTAAGGGGCATCTTAAAGCGCACGAAATGTCGAGTAAAATGCACTACTAAACTTCTAGGATAGGGCAATCAGAGACCCAATAAGGTCATCTTATGTTTTGATTAATATAAGAATTCAGCGTAATTCTATCACGTTTGTTAAATTTACGTATCTCCAATTTCAGATAGCGGATTGGGATAGACGGCACCTTAAAGCGCATGAAATGACGAGTAAAATACACTACTAACCTTCTATGAAAGGGCTGTCAGAGACCCGATTAGATCATTTTATATTATCGTTAATATAAGAATTCAGCTAAATTCTATCACATATGTTCAATTTACGTCACTCCTATTTCAGATAGCGTATTGGGCTGAGCGGCACCTTAAAGCGCATGAAATGACGTGTAAAATGCACTATTAAACTTCTGAGATAGGGCAATCAGAGACCAGATTAGATCATTTTATGTTATGGTTAATATACGAATTGTGCGTAACTCTGTCACATTTGTTCAATTTGCGTATCTCCAATTTCAGAGAGCGGATTGGGATAGACGGTACCTTAAAGCGCATGAAATGACGAGTAAAATGCACTACCAAACTTCTTCGATAGGGCAATCAGAGACCCGATTAGATCATTTGATATAATGGTTAATATAAGAATTCTGCGTAACTCCATCACATTTGTTCAATTTACGCAGCTCCAATTTCAGATAGCGGATAGGGCTAGACGGCACCTTAAAGCGCATGAAATGACGAGTAAAATGCACTACTGAACTTTTTTGATAGGGTAATCAGAGACCCGATTAGATGATTTTATATTATGGTTAATATAATAAATCAGCGAAATTCTGTCACATTTGTTCAATTTACTTCGCTCCTATTTCAGATAGTATATTGGGCTAGGCGGCATCTTAAAGCGCGTGGAATGATGAGTAAAATGCACTACTAACCTTCTATGATAGGGCAATCAGAGACCCAAATAGATCATATTATGTTATGGTTAATATAATACTTCTGCGAAATTCTATCACGTTTGTTCAATTTCCGTCGCTCCTACTTCAGATAGCGTATTGGGCTAAGCGGCATCTTATAGCGCATGTAATGTCGAGTAAAATGCACTGATAAACTTCTATGATAGGGCAATCACAGACAAGATTAGATCATTCTATATTATGGTTAATATAAGAATTCTGCGTAATTCTATCACATTTGTTCAATTTATGTCGCTCCTATTTCAGATAGCGTATTGGGCTCGGCGGCACCTTAAAGCGCATGAACTGACAAGTAAAATGCTTTACTGAACTTCTTTGATAGGGCAATCAGAGACCCGATTAGATGATTTTATATTATTGTTAATATAAGAATTCAGCGAAATTCTATCACATTTGTTCAATTTACTTCGCTCCAACTTCAGATTGCGTATTGGGCTAGGCGGCACGGCACCTTAAAGCGCATGAAATGACGAGTAAAATGCACTATCAAACTTCTGTGATAGGCCAATCAGAGACCCAATTAGATCATTTTAAATTATGGTTAATATAAGAATTCAACGAAATTCTAACACATTTGTTCAATTTACGTCGCTCCTATTTCAGACAGCGTATTGGGATAAGCGGCACCTTAAAGCGCATGAGATGTCGAGTAAAATGCACTACTAAACATCTCGGATAGGGCAATCAGAGACCCGAATAGATCATAATATACTATGGTTAATATAAGAATTCTGAGTAATTCTATCACATTTGTTCAATTTACGTCGCTCCTACTTCAAGTAGTGTATTTGGCTAAGCGGCATCTTAACGCGCATGCAATTACGAGTAAAATGCACTACTAAACTTCTCGGATAGGGCAATCACAGACCCGACAAGGTCATTTTAAATTATGGTTAATATAAGAATTCTGCGTAATTCTATCACATTTATTCAATTTACGTCGCCCCTATTTCAGATAGCGTACTGGGCTAGGCGGCACCTTAAAGCGCATGAAATGGCGAGTGAAATGCACTATTAAACTTCTATGATAGGGCAATCAGAAACCCGAATAGACCATATTATATTATGGTTAATATAAGAATTCAGCAAAATTCTATCACATTTGTTCAATTTACGTCGCTCCTATTTCAGATAGCGTATTGGGCTAGGTGGCACCTTAAAGCGCATGGCGTGACGAGTAAAATGCAGTACTAAACTTCTTTGATAGGGCAATCAGAGACCCGATGAGATCATTTTATATTATGGTTTATATAAGAATTCTGCGTAACTATATCACATTTATTCAATTTACGCTGCTCCAATTTCAGATAGCGGATTGGGCTAGACGGCGCCTTAAAGCGCGTGAAATGACGAGTAAAATGCACTGCTGAACTTCTGTAACAGGGCAATCAGAGACCCGATTAGATCATCTTAAATTATGGTTAATATAAGAATTCTGCGTAATTCTATCACATTTGTTCAATTTACGTCGCCCCTATTTCAGACAGCGTATTGGGCTAGGTGGCATCTTAAAGCGCATGAAATGTCGAGTAAAATGCACTAGCAACCTTCTATGACAGTGCAATCAGAGACCCGATTAGATCATTTTGTATTATTGTTAATATAAGAATTCAACGTAGTTTCATCACATTTGTTCAATTTATGTGGCTCCTATTTCAGATAGCGTATTGGGCTAGGCGGCACCTTAAAGCCCATGATGTGACGAGTAAAATCCACTATTAAACTTCTATGATAGGGCAATCAGAGACCCGAATAGATCGTATTATATTACGGTTAATATAAGAATTCAGCAAAATTCTATCACATTTGTTCAATTTACGTCGCTCCTATTTCAGATAGCGTATTGGGCTAGGCGGCACCTTAAAGCACATGAAATGACGAGTAAAATGCACTAATAAACTTCTATGATAGGGCAATCAGAGACCCGAATACATCGTATTATATTATGGTTAATATATGAATTCTGCGTAATTCTATCACGTCGGTTCAATTTACGTAGCTCCAATTTCAGATAGCGTTTTGGACTAGGTGGCATCTTGAAGCGCATGAAATGTCGAGTAAAATGCACTATTAAACTTCTAGGGTCGGGCGAACAGAGACCCGATTAGATCATTTTATATTATGGTTAATATAAGAATTCAGCGTAATTTAATCACATTTGTTCAATTTACGTCGCTCCTATTTCAGATAGCGTATTGGGCTAGGCGGCACCATAAAGCGCATGAAATGACGAGTAAAATGCACTATTAAACTTCTATGATAGCGCAATCAGAGTGCCGATTAGATCATTTTAAATTGTGGTTAATATAAGAATTCTTGCGTAATTCTATCACATTTGTTCAATTTACGTCGCTCCTATTTCATATAGCGTATTGGGCGATTCGGCATCTTAAAGCGCATGAAATGACGAGTAAAATGCACTACTAAACATCTCGGGTACGGCAATCAGAGATATGATTAGGTCATTTTAAATTATGGTTAATATAAGAATTCTGCGTAATTCTATCACATTTGTTCAATTTTCGTCGCTCCCATTTCAGATAGCGCATTGGGCTAAGCGGCACCTTAAAGCGCATGGCATGACGAGTAAAATGCAGTACTAAACTTCTTTGATAGGGCAATCAGAGACCCGATGATATCATTTTATATTATGGGGTATATAAGAATTCTACGTAACTCTATCACATTTATTCAATTTACGCTGCTCCAATTTCAGATAGCGGATTGGGCTAGACGGCGCCTTAAAGCGCATGAAATGACGAGTAAAATGCACTGCTGAACTTCTGTGACAGGGCATCAGAGACCCGATCAGATCATCTTAAATATGGTTAATATAAGAATTCTGTGTATTCTATCACATTTGTTCAATTATGTCGCTCCTATTTCAGATAGCGTATTGGGCTAGGCGGCACCTTAAAGCGCATGATGTGACGAGTAAAATCCACTATTAAACTTCTATGATAGGGCAATCAGAGACCCGAATAGATCGTATTATATTATGGTTAATATAAGAATTCAGCGTAATTTTATCACATTTGTTCAATTTACGTCGCCCCTATTTCAGATAGCGCATTGGGCTAGGCGGCACCTTAAAGCGCATGAAATGACGACTAAAGTGCACTATTAAACTTCTATGATAGGGCAATCAGAAACCAGAATAGATCGTATTATATTATGGTTAATATAAGGATTCTGCGTAATTCAATCACATTTGTTCAATTTATGTCGCTCCTATTTCAGATAGCGTATTGGGATAGGCGGCTCCTTAAAGCGCACGAAATGACGAGTAAAATGCACTATTAAACTTCTATGATAGGGCAATCAGAGACCCGAATAGATCATATTATATTATGTTTAATATAAGAATTCAGCAAAATTCTATCACATTTGTTCAATTTACGTCGCTCCTATTTCAGATAGCGTATTGGGTTAGGCGGCATATTAAACTTCTATGATAGGGCAATCAGAGACCCGATACATCGTATTATATTATGGTTAATATAAGAATTCTTGCGTAATTCTATCACATTTGTTCAATTTACGTCGTTCCTATTTCAGATAGCGTATTGGGCGATTCGGCATCTTAACGCGCATGAAATGGCGAGTAAAATTCACTTTTATACTTCTATGATAGGGCAATCAGAGACCCGAATACATCGTATTATATTATGGTTAATATAAGAATTCAGCAAATTCTATCACATTTGTTCAATTTACGTCGCTCCTATTTCAGATAGCGTATTGGGCTAGGCGGCACCTTAAAGCGCATGAAATGACGACTAAAATGCACTATTAAACTTCTATGATAGGGCAATCAGAAACCAGAATAGATCGTATTATATTATGGTTAATATATGAATTCTGCGTAATTCTATCACATTTATTCAATTTACGTCGCCCTTATTTCAGATAGCGTACTGGGCTAGGCGGCACCTTAAAGCGCATGAAATGACGAGTGAAATGCACTATTAAGCTTCTATGATAGGGCAATCAGAGACCCGAATAGATCATATATAATATGGTTAATATAAGAATTCAGCAAAATTCTATCACATTTCTTCAATTTACGACGCTCCTATTTCAGATAGCGTATTGGGCTAGGCGGCACCTTAAAGCACATGAAATGACGAGTAAAATGCACTATTAAACTTCTATGATAGGGCAATCGTAGACCGGAATACATCGTATTATATTATGGTTAATATATGAATTCTGCGTAATTCTATCACGTCTGTTCAATTTAAGTAGCTCCAATTTCAGATAGCGTTTTGGACTAGGTGGCATCTTAAAGCGCATGAAATGTCGAGTAAATGCACTATTAAACTTCTAGGGTAGGGCAAACAGAGACCCGATTAGATCATTATATATTATGGTTAATATATGAATTCTGCGTAATTTTATCACATTTGTTCAATTTATGTCGCACCTATTTCGGATAGCGTATTGGGCTAGGCGGCACCTTAAAGCGCATGAAATGTCGAGTAAAATGCACTACTAAACTTCTAGGATAGGGCAATCGGAGACCCGATTGTATCATTTTATATTATTCTTAATATAAGAATTTACCGTCATTTTATCACATTTTTCAATTTACGTCGCACCTATTTCAGGTAGCGTATTGTGCTAGGTGGCAACATAAAGCGCATGAGATGTCGAGTCAAATGCACTACTAAACTTCTTGGATAGGTCAATCAGAGACCCGATTAGGTCCCTTTTTATTCTTGTTATATAAGAATTCAGTGTAATTCTATCACATTTGTTCAATTACGACGCTCCTATTTCAGATAGCGTATTGGACTAACGGCACCTTAAAGCGCATGAAATGTCGAGTAACATGCACTACTAAACATCTAGGGTAGGGCAATCAGAGACCCGCTTAGATCATTTTAAATTATGGTTAATATAAGAATGCAGCGAAATACTATCACATTTGTTCAATTTACGTTGCTCCAATTTCAGATAGCGTATTGGGCTCGGCGGCACCTTAAAGCGCATGGAATGACGAGAAAATGCACTATTAAACTTCTGTGGTAGGGCAATCAGAGACCCGAATAGATCGAATTATATTATGGTTAATATAAGAATCCTGCGTAATTCTATCACGTTTGTACAATTTACGTAGCTCCAATTTCAGATACCGTGTTGGGCTAGGCGGCATCTTAAAGCGCATGAAATAGCGAGGTAACATGCACTACTAAACTTCTCGGATAAGGCAATCAGAGATCGGATTAGGTCTTCTTATACTATGGTTAATATAAGAATTCAGCGAAATTTTATCACATTTGCTCAATTTACGTCGCCCTATTTCAGATAGCGTATTGGGCTAGGTGGCATCTTAAAGCGCATGGCGTGACGAGTAAAATGCAGTACTAAACTTCTTTGATAGGGCAATCAGAGACCCGATGAGATCGTTTTATATTATGGTTTATATAAGAATTCTGCGTAACTCTATCACATTTATTCATTTCGCTGCTCCATTTCAGATAGCGTATGGGCTAGACGGCGCCTTAAAGCGCATGAAATGACGAGTAAAATGCACTGCTGTACTTCTGTAACAGGGCAATCAGAGACCCGATTAGATCATCTTAAATTATGGTTAATATAAGAATTCTGCGTAATTCTATCACATTTGTTCAATTTACGTCGCCCCTATTTCAGATAGCGTATTGGGCTAGGTGGCATCTTAAAGCGCATGAAATGTCGAGTAAATGCACTA
>CAKAJE020000180.1:117587-191524 GCA_916610135.2 Macropis europaea
GTCGCTCCTATTTCAGATAGCGTATTGGGCTAAGCGGCACATGAAAGAGCATGAAATGACGAACAAAACGCACTATTAAGCTTCTATGATAGGGCAATCAGAGACCCGATTAGATCATTTTATATTATTGTTAATATAAGAATTCAACGTAATTTTATCACATTTGTTCAATTTACGTCGCCCCTATTTCAGATAGCGTATTGGGCTAGGTTTCATCTTAAAGAGCATGAGATGACGAGTAAAATGCACTACTAACCCTCTCAAATACGGCCATCAGAGACCCAATTAGATGATTTTATATTATGGTTAATATAAGAATTCAACGACATTCTATCACATTTGTTCAATTTACGTCGCTCCTATTTCCGATATCGTATTGGGCTAAGCGGCACCTTAAAGCGCATGAAATGTCGAGTAAAATGCACTACAAAACATCTTTGATAGGGCAATCAGAGACCCGATTAGATCATTTTATGTTATTGTTAATATAAGAATTCTGCGTAATTTTATCACATTTGTTCAATTTACGTCGCTCCTATTTCAGATAGCGTATTGGGCTAGCCGGCACCTTAAAGCGCATGAAATGTCGAGTAAAATGCACTACTAAACTTCTCGGATAGGGCAATCAGAGACCCGAATACATCGTATTATATTATGGTTAATATAAGAATTCAGCAAAATTCTATCACATTTGTTCAATTTACGTCGCTCCTATTTCAGATAGCGTATTGGGCTAAGCGGCACATGAAAGAGCATGAAATGACGAACAAAATGCACTATTAAACTTCTAGGGTAGGGCAAACAGAGACCCGATTAGATCATTTTATATTATGGTTAATATAAGAATTCTGCGTAACTCTGTCACATTTGTTCAATTTACGTAACTCCAATTTCAGATTGCGGATTGGGCTCGACGGCACCTTATAGCGCATGAAATGACGAGTCAAATGCGCTACTAAACTTCTAGGATAGGGCAATCAGAATCCCGATTAGATCAACTTATATTATTGTTAATTTAAGAATTCATCGTAACTCTATCACATTTGTCATGTTCACGTCGCTCCTACACCAGATATCGTATTCAGATTGGCGGCATCTTAACGCGCATAAAATGGCGAGTAAAATGCCCTACCATACATCTCGGATAGGGCAATCAGAGACCCGATTAGGTAATCTTATATTATGATTAATATATGAATTCGGCGAAATTCTATCACATTTGTTCAATTTACGCCGCTCCTATTTCATATAGCGTATTGGGCTAAGCGGCACCTTAAAGCGCATGAAATGACGAGTAAAATGCACTATTAAACTTCTTTGATAGGGCAATCAGAGACCCGATTAGATCATTTTACATTATTGTTAATATAAGAATTCAGCTTAATTTTATCACATTTGTTCAATTTACGTCGCCCCTATTTCAGATAGCGTATTGAGCTAGGTGGCATCTTAAAGCGCATGAAATGTCGAGTAAAATGCACTACTAAACTTCTAGGACAGGGCAATCAGAGACCCGATTAGATCATTCTATATTATGGTTAATATAAGAATTCAGCGAAATTCTATCACATTTGTTCAATTTACGTCGCTCCAGTTTCAGATAGCGTATTGGGCTAAGCGGCACCTTAAAGCGCATGAAATGACGAGTAAAATTCACTACGAAACTTCTATGATAGGGCAATCAGAGACCCGAATTGACCATATTATATTATTTTAATATAAGAATTCTGCGTAATTCTGTCACATTTGTCCAATTCACGTCGATCCTATATCAGATATCGTATTGAGCTACGTGGCATCTTAAAGCGCATGAAATGACGAGTAAAATTCACTATTAAACTTCTATGATAGGGCAATCAGGGACCCGATTAGATCATTTTATATTATGGTTAACATATGAATTCTGCGTAATTCTATCACATTTGTTCAATTTACGACGCTCCTATATCAGATAGCGTATTGGGATAGGCGGCACCTTAAAGCGCATGGAATGACCAGTGAAATGCACTATTAAGCTTCTATGATAGGGCAATCAGAGACCCGATTAGATCATTCTATATTATGGTTAATATAAGAATTCTGCGTAATTCTGTCACATTTGCTCAATGTATGTCGCTTCTATTTTACATAATGTATTGGGCTGGGCGGCACCTTAAAGCGCATGAAATGGCGAGTAAAATGCACTATTAAACTTCTATGATAGGGCAATCAGAGACCCGAATATATCATATTATATTATTGTTAATATAAGAATTCTGCGTAATTCTATCACGTTTGTTCAATTTACGTAGCTTCAATTTTAGATAGCGTATTGGGCTATGCGGTATCTTAAGGCGCATGAAATGTCGAGCAAAATGCACTTCTAAACTTCTCGGATAGGGCAATCAGAGGCCCGATTAGGGCATCTTATATTATGACTAATATGAGAATTCAGCGTAATTCTATCACATTTGTTCAATTTACGTCGCTCCTATTTCATATAGCGTTTGGGCTAGACGGCATCTTAAAGCGCACGGGATGACGAGTAAAATGCATTACTAACCTTCTATGATAGGGCAATCAGAGACCCGATTCGATCATTTTATATTATAGTTAATATAAGAATTCAGTGTAATTCTATCACATTTGTTCAATTTACATCGCTCCTATTTCATATAGCGTATTGGGCTCAGCGGCATCTTAACGTGCATGAAATGTCGAGTAAAATGCACTACTAAACTTCTAGGATAGGGCAATCAGAGACGCGATTAGATCATCTTATATTATGATTAAGATAAGTATGCAGCGTAATTCTATCACATATGTTCAATTTCCGACGCTCCTATTTCAGATGGCGTATTTGGCGGGGCGGCATCTTAAAGCGCATGAAATTTCGAGTAAAATACACTACTAAACTTCTCGGATAGGGCAATCAGAGACCCGACTAGGTCATCTTATATTATGATTAATATAAGAATTCAGCGTAATCCTATCACATTAGTTCAATTTACGTCGCTCCTGTTTCATATAGCATATTGAGCTAGGCGGCATCTTACAGCGCGTGGAATGACGACTAAAACGCACTACTAACATTCTATGATAGGGCAATCTGAGACCCGATTAGATCATTTTATATTATGGTTAATATAAGAATTCAGCGAAATTCTATCACCTTTGTTCAATTTACGTCACTCCTATTTCAGATATCGTATTGGGCTAGGTGGCATCTTAAAGCGCATGAAATACCGAGTAAAATGCACTACTAAACTTCCCGGATACGGCAATCAGTCACCCGATTAGGTCATCTTATATTATAATTAATATAAGAATTCAGCATAATTCTATCACATTTGTTCAATTTACGTCGCTCTTATATCATATAGCGTTTGGGCTAGGCGGCATCTTAAAGCCCATGAAATGGCGAGTAAAATGATCTCTTAAACTTCTCGCATTCGGCCATCAGAGACCCAATTAAATCATTTTGTATTATTGTTAATATAAGAATTCAACGTAATTCTATCACATTTGTCCAATTTACGTAGCTCCTGCTTCAGTTAGTATATTGGGCTAGCCGGCATCTTAAAGCGCATGGGCTGACGAGTAAAATGCACTATTAAACTTCTATGATAGGGCAATCAGAGACCCGATTAGATCATTCTATATTATGGTTAATATAAGAATTCAGCAAAATTCTATCACATTTGTTCAATTTACGTCGCTCCAGTTTCAGATAGCGTATTGGGCTAAGCGGCACGTTAAAGCGCATGAAGTGACGACGAAAATGCACTATTAAACTTCTATGATAGGGCAATCAGAGACCCGAATAGATCAAATTATATTATGGTTAATATAAGAATTCTGCGTAATTCCATCACATTTGTTCAGTTTACGTCGCTCCTATTTCAGATAGCGTATTGGTCTAAGCGGCTCCTTAAAGCGCATCAAATGCCGAGTAAAATGCACTATTAAACTTCTATGATAGGGCAAACGGAGACACGATTAGATCATTTTATATTATTGTTAATATAAGAATTTGGCGTAATTTTATCACATTTGTTCAATTTACGTCGCCCCTATTTCAGATAGCGTATTGGGCTAGGTTGCATCATAAAGCGCATGAAATGAAGAGTAAAATGCACTATTAAAATTCTAGGGTAGGGCAAACAGAGACCCGATTAGATCATTTTATATTATGGTTAATTTAAGAATTCAGCGAAACTCTATCACACTTGTTCAATTTACGTAGCTCCAATTTCAGATAGCATGTTGGGCTAGGCGGCACCATAAAGCGCATGAAATGACGATTAAAATGCACTGTTATACATCAATGATAGGGCAATCAGAGACCCGATTAGTTCATTTTATATTATTGTTAATATAAGAATTCAACGTAATTTTATCACATTTATTCAATTTACGTCGCTCCTATTTCAGCTAGCGTATTGGGCTAGGTTGCATCTTAAAGCGCACGAAATGTCGTGTAAAATGCACTACTAACCTTCTATGGCAGGGCAATCAGAGACCCGATCAGATCGTCGTATATTATGGTTAATTTAAGAATTCGTCGTAACTCTATCACATTTGTTTAATTTACGTAGCTCTAATTTCAGATAGCGTATTGGGATAGGCTGCACCTTAAAGCGCATGAAATGGCCAGTAAAATGCACTATTAAACTTCTATGACATGGCAATCAGAGACCCGATTAGATCATTTTAAATTATGGTTAATATAAGAATTCTACGTAATTCTATCACATTTGTTCAATTTACGTCGCTTCTATCTCAGATAGCGCATTGGGCTAAGCGGCACCATAAAGCGCATGGAATGGCGAGTAAAATGCAATTTTAAACTACCATGATAGGGCAGTCAGAGACCCGATTAGATCATTTTAAGTTATGGTTATTATAAGAATTCTGCGTAATTCTATCACATTTGTTCAATTTACGTCGCTCCTTATTCAGAAAGCGTGTTGGGTTAAGCGGCACCTTAAGGCGCATGGAACGACGAGTAAAATGAACTATTAAACTTCTATGATAGGGCAATCAGAGACCCGAATAGATCGTATTATATTATGGTTAATATAAGAATTCTGCGTAATTCTATCACGTTTGTTCAATTTACGTAGCTACAATTTCAGATAGCGTGTTGGGATAGGCGGAATCTTAAAGCGCATGGAATGACGAGTAAAATGCACTATTAAACTTCTATGATAGGGCAATCAGAGACCCGATTAGATCATTTTATATTATGGTTAATATAAGAATTCTGCGAAATTGTATCACATTTGTTCAATTTACGTCGCTCCTATTTCAGATAGCGTATTGGGCTAAGCGTCACCTTAAAGCGCATGAAATGTCGTGTAAAATGCACTATTAAACTTCTAGGGTAGGGCAAACAGAGACCTGATTAGATCATTTTATGTTATGGTTAATATAAGAATTCTGCGTAATTCTATCACATTTGTTCAACTTACGATGCTCCTATTTCAGATAGTATATTGGGCTAGGTGGCATCGTAAAGCGCGTGGAATGACGGGTAAAATACACTACAATCCTTCTATGATAGAGCAATCAGTCACCCGAATAGATCATATTATATTATGGTTAATATAAGAATTCTGCATAATTCTATCACATTTGTTCAATTTACGTCGCTCCTATTTCAGATAGCGTACTGAGCTATGCGTCAATTTAAAGAGCATGAAAGGACGAGTAAAATGCACTATTAAACTTCTATGATAGAGCAATCGGAGACCCGATTAGATCATTATATATTATGGTTAATATAAGAATTCAGCGAAACTCTATCACATTTGTTCAATTTACGTCGCTCTTATTTCAGATAGCGTATTGGGATAGGCGGCATCTTAAGGCATATGGAATGACGAGTAAAATGCACTACTAACCTTCTATGATAGGGCTATCAGAGACCCGATTATAGCATTTTATATTATGGTTAATATAAGAATTCTGCGTAATTCCATCACATTTGTTCAATTCACGTAGCTCCAATTACAGATAGCGGATTGGGCTAGGTTGCATCATAAAGCGCATGAAATGTCGAGTACAGCGCACTATTAAAATTCTAGGGTAGGCCAACAGAGAGCCGATTAGATCATTTTATATTATGGTTAATTTAAGAATTCAGCGAAACTCTATCACATTTGCTCAATTTACGTCGCTCCTATTTCAGATAGCGTATTGGGCTAAGCGGCACCTTAAACGGCATGAAATGACGAGTAAAATGCACTATTGAACTTCTATGATAGGGCAATCGGAGACACGATTAGATCATTTTATATTATTGTTAATTTAAGAAGGCGGCGTAATTTTATCACATTTGTTCAATCTACGTCGCCCCTATTTCAGATAGCGTATTGGGCTAGGCTGCATCTTAAAGCGCATGAAATGACAAGTAAAATGCACTACTAAGCTTTTAGGATAGGGCAATCAGAGACCCTATTAGATCATCTTATATTATGCTTAATATAAGAATTCTGCGTAATTCTATGACGTTTGTTCAATTTACGTAGCTCCAATTTCACATAGCGTATTGGGATAGGTGGCATCTTAAAGCGCATGAAACGTCGAGTAAAATGCACCATTAAACTTCTAGGGTAGGGCAAACAGAGACCTGATTAGATCATTTTATGTTATGGTTAATATAAGAATTCTGCGTAATTCTATCACATTTGTTCAACTTACGACGCTCCTATTTCAGATAGTATATTGGGCTAGGCGGCATCTTACAGCGCGTGGAATGTGGAGTAAAATACACTACAATCCTTCTATGATAGAGCAATCAGTCACCCGAATAGATCATATTATATTATGGTTAATATAAGAATGCTGCATAATTCTATCACATTTGTTCAATTTACGTCGCTCCTATTTCAGATAGCGTATTGGGCTAGGCGGCACCTTAAAGCGCATGAAATGACGACTAAAATGCACTATTAAACTTCTATGATAGGGCAATCAGAGACCCGATGAGATCATTTTATATTATGGTTTATATAAGAATTCTGCGTAACTCTATCACATTTATTCAATTTACGCTGCTCCAATTTCAGATAGCGGATTGGGCTAGACGGCACCTTAAAGCGCATGAAATGACGAGTAAAATGCACTGCTGAACTTCTGTGACAGGGCAATCAGTGACCCGATTAGATCATCTTAAATTATGGTTAATATAAGAATTGTGCGTAATTCTATCACATTTGTTCAATTTACGTCGCCCCTATTTCAGATAGCGTATTGGGCTAGGTGGCATCTTAAAGCGCATGAAATGTCGAGTAAAATGCACCAGCAACCTTCTATGACAGTGCAATCAGAGACCCGATTAGATCATTTTGTATTATTGTTAATATAAGAATTCAACGTAATTTTAACACAATTGTTCAATTTATGTCGCTCCTATTTCAGACAGCGTATTGGGCAAGGCGGCACCTTAAAGCGCATGAAATGACGAGTAAAATGCACTATTATACTTCTATGATAGGGCAATCAGTGAACCGGATAGATCGTATTGTATTATGTTTAATATACGTGTTCTGCGTAATTCTGTCACATTCGTTCAATTTACGTCGCCCCTATTTAGAGATAGCGTATTGGGCTAGATGGCATCTTAAAGCGCATGAATTGTCGAGTGAAATGCACTATTAAACTACTATGATAGGGCAATCAGAGACCCGATTAGATCATTTTGTATTATTGTTAATATAAGAATTCAACGTAATTTTATCACATCTGATCAATTTATGTCGCTCCTATCTCAGATAGCGTATTGGGCTAGGCGGCACCTTAAAGCGCATGAAATGGCGAGTAAAATGCTCTATTAAACTTCTATGATAGGGCAATCAGAGACCCGAATACATCGTATTATATTATGGTTAATATAAGAATTCTGCGTAATTCTATCACGTTTGTACAATTTACGTAGCTCCAATTTCAGATACGTATTGGGCTAGGCGGCATCTTAAAGCGCATGAAATAGCGAGTAAATGCACTACTAAACTTCTCGGATAGGGCAATCACAGACCCGACAAGGTCATTTTAAATTATGGTTAATATAAGAATTCTGCGTAATTCTATCACATTTATTCAATTTACATAGCTCCCATTTCAGATAGCGCATTGGGCTAAGCGGCACCTTAAAGCGCATGAAATGTCGACTAAAATGCATTATTAAACTTCTTTGATAGGGCAAGCAGAGACCCGAATAGATCGTATTATATTATGGTTAATATAAGTATTCAACGTAATTTTATCACATTTGTTCAATTTATATCGCTCCTATTTCAGATAGCGTATTGGGCTAGGCGGCACCTTAAAGCGCATGAAATGACGAGTAAAACGCACCATTAAACTTCCATGATAGGGCAATCAGAGACCCGAATTGATCGCATAATATTACGGTTATTATAAGAATTCTGCGTAATTCTATCACATTTGTTCAATTTACGTCGCTCCTATTTCAGATAGCGTATTGGGCTAAGCAGAATCTTAAAGGGCATGAGATGCCGATTAAAATGCACTGCTAAACTTCAGTGATACGGTAATTAGAGACACGATTAGATCATTTTATATTATTGTTAATAAATGAATTCAGAGTAATGTTATCACATATGTTCAATTTACGTCGCTCCTATTTCAGATAGCGTATTTGGGATAGGCGGCACCTTAAAATGCATGAAATGACGAGTAAAATGCACTATAAACTTCTATGATAGGGCAATCAGTGACCCGAATAGATCGTATTATATTATGGTTAAAATAAGAATTCTGCGTAATTCTATCACATTTGTTCAATTTATGTCGCTCCTATTTCAGATAGCGTATTGGGTTAGACGGCACCTTACAGCACATGAAATGACGAGTAAAATGCACTATTAAACTTCTACGATAGGGCAATCAGAGACCCGAATTGATCGTATTATATTATGGTTAATATAAGAATTCTGTGTAATTCTATCACATTTGTTCAATTTACGTCGCCCCTATTTCAGATAGCTTATTGGGCTAGGTGGCATCTTAAAGCGCTTGAAATGTCGAGTAAAATGCACTATTAAACTTCTATGATAGGGCAATCAGAGACCCGAATATATCATATTCTATTATGGTTAATATAAGAATTCAGTAAAATTCAATCACATTTGTTCAATTCACGTCGCTCCTATTTCAGGTAGCGTATTGGGCTAGGCGGCACCTTAAAGCGCATGAAATGACGAGTAAAATGCACTATTAAACTTCTATGATAGCGCAATCAGAGACCCGATTAGATCATTTTAAATTATGGTTAATATAAGAATTCGTGCGTAATTCTATCACATTTGTTCAATTTACGACGCTCCTATTTCAGATAACGTATTGGGTGATTCGGCATCTTAAAGCGCATGAAATGACGAGTAAAATGCACTTTTATACTTCTATGATAGGGCAATCAGAGACCCGAATACATCGTATTATATTATGGTTAATATAAGAATTCAGCAAAATTCTATCACATTTGTTCAATTTACGTCGCTCCTATTTCAGATAGCGTATTGGGTTAGGCGGCACCTTAAAGCTCATGAAAGGACGAGTAAAATGCACTATTAAACTTCTATGACAGGGCAATCAGAGACCCGAATACATCGTATTATATTATGGTTAATATAAGAATTCTTGCGTAATTCTATCACATTTGTTCAATTTACGTCGTTCCTACTTCAGATAGCGTATTGGGCGATTCGGCATCTTAAAGCGCATGAAATGGCGAGTAAAATGCACTTTTATACTTCTATGATAGGGCAATCAGAGACCCGAATACATCGTATTATATTATGGTTAATATAAGAATTCAGCAAAATTCTATCACATTTGTTCAATTTACGTCGCTCCTATTTCAGATAGCGTATTGGGCTAGGCGGCACCTTAAAGCGCATGAAATGACGACTAAAATGCACTATTAAACTTCTATGATAGGGCAATCAGAGACCCGATGAGATCATTTTATATTATGGTTTATATAAGAATTCTGCGTAACTCTATCACATTTATTCAATTTACGCTGCTCCAATTTCAGATAGCGGATTGGGCTAGACGGCGCCTTAAAGCGCATGAAATGACGAGTAAAATGCACTGCTGAACTTCTGTGACAGGGCAATCAGTGACCCGATTAGATCATCTTAAATTATGGTTAATATAAGAATTGTGCGTAATTCTATCACATTTGTTCAATTTACGTCGCCCCTATTTCAGATAGCGTATTGGGCTAGGTGGCATCTTAAAGCGCATGAAATGTCGAGTAAAATGCACCAGCAACCTTCTATGACAGTGCAATCAGAGACCCGATTAGATCATTTTGTATTATTGTTAATATAAGAATTCAACGTAATTTTAACACAATTGTTCAATTTATGTCGCTCCTATTTCAGACAGCGTGTTGGGCAAGGCGGCACCTTAAAGCGCATGAAATGACGAGTAAAATGCACTATTATACTTCTATGATAGGGCAATCAGTGAACCGGATAGATCGTATTATATTATGTTTAATATACGTATTCTGCGTAATTCTGTCACATTCGTTCAATTTACGTCGCCCCTATTTAGAGATAGCGTATTGGGCTAGATGGCATCTTAAAGCGCATGAATTGTCGAGTGAAATGCACTATTAAACTTCTATGATAGGGCAATCAGAGACCCGATTAGATCATTTTGTATTATTGTTAATATAAGAATTCAACGTAATTTTATCACATCTGATCAATTTATGTCGCTCCTATCTCAGATAGCGTATTGGGCTAGGCGGCACCTTAAAGCGCATGAAATGACGAGTAAAATGCACTATTAAACTTCTATGATAGGGCAATCAGAGACCCGAATACATCGTATTATATTATGGTTAATATAAGAATTCTGCGTAATTCTATCACGTTTGTACAATTTACGTAGCTCCAATTTCAGATACCGTATTGGGCTAGGCGGCATCTTAAAGCGCATGAAATAGCGAGTAAAATGCACTACTAAACTTCTCGGATAGGGCAATCACAGACCCGACAAGGTCATTTTAAATTATGGTTAATATAAGAATTCTGCGTAATTCTATCACATTTATTCAATTTACATAGCTCCCATTTCAGATAGCGCATTGGGCTAAGCGGCACCTTAAAGCGCATGAAATGTCGACTAAAATGCATTATTAAACTTCTTTGATAGGGCAAGCAGAGACCCGAATAGATCGTATTATATTATGGTTAATATAAGTATTCAACGTAATTTTATCACATTTGTTCAATTTATATCGCTCCTATTTCAGATAGCGTATTGGGCTAGGCGGCACCTTAAAGCGCATGAAATGACGAGTAAAACGCACCATTAAACTTCCATGATAGGGCAATCAGAGACCCGAATTGACCGCATTATATTACGGTTATTATAAGAATTCTGCGTAATTCTATCACATTTGTTCAACTTACGTCGCCCCTATTTCAGATAGCGTATTGGGATAGGCGGCACCTTAAAGCGCGTGAAATAACGAGTATAATGCACTACTAAACTTCTTTGATTGGGCAATCAGAGACCCGATTAGATCATTTTATATTATTGTTAATATAAGAATTCAGCGTAATTTTATCACATTTGTTCAATTTACGTCGCTCCTATTTCAGATAGCGTATTTGGGATAGGCGGCACCGTAAAACGCATGAAATGACGAGTAAAATGCACTATTAAACTTCTATGATAGGGCAATCAGAGACCCGGATAGATCGTATTATATTATGGTTAATATAAGAATTCAGCGAAATTCTATCACATTTGTTCAATTTACGTCGCTCCTATTTCAGATAGCGTATTGGGCTAAGCAGAATCTTAAAGGGCATGAGATGCCGATTAAAATGCACTGCTAAACTTCAGTGATACGGTAATTAGAGACACGATTAGATCATTTTATATTATTGTTAAGAAATGAATTCAGAGTAATGTTATCACATATGTTCAATTTACGTCGCTCCTATTTCAGATAGCGTATTTGGGATAGGCGGCACCTTAAAATGCATGAAATGACGAGTAAAATGCACTATAAACTTCTATGATAGGGCAATCAGTGACCCGAATAGATCGTATTATATTATGGTTAAAATAAGAATTCTGCGTAATTCTATCACATTTGTTCAATTTATGTCGCTCCTATTTCAGATAGCGTATTGGGTTAGACGGCACCTTACAGCACATGAAATGACGAGTAAAATGCACTATTAAACTTCTACGATAGGGCAATCAGAGACCCGAATTGATCGTATTATATTATGGTTAATATAAGAATTCTGTGTAATTCTATCACATTTGTTCAATTTACGTCGCCCCTATTTCAGATAGCTTATTGGGCTAGGTGGCATCTTAAAGCGCTTGAAATGTCGAGTAAAATGCACTATTAAACTTCTATGATAGGGCAATCAGAGACCCGAATATATCATATTCTATTATGGTTAATATAAGAATTCAGTAAAATTCAATCACATTTGTTCAATTCACGTCGCTCCTATTTCAGGTAGCGTATTGGGCTAGGCGGCACCTTAAAGCGCATGAAATGACGAGTAAAATGCACTATTAAACTTCTATGATAGCGCAATCAGAGACCCGATTAGATCATTTTAAATTATGGTTAATATAAGAATTCGTGCGTAATTCTATCACATTTGTTCAATTTACGACGCTCCTATTTCAGATAACGTATTGGGTGATTCGGCATCTTAAAGCGCATGAAATGACGAGTAAAATGCACTTTTATACTTCTATGATAGGGCAATCAGAGACCCGAATACATCGTATTATATTATGGTTAATATAAGAATTCAGCAAAATTCTATCACATTTGTTCAATTTACGTCGCTCCTATTTCAGATAGCGTATTGGGTTAGGCGGCACCTTAAAGCTCATGAAAGGACGAGTAAAATGCACTATTAAACTTCTATGACAGGGCAATCAGAGACCCGAATACATCGTATTATATTATGGTTAATATAAGAATTCTTGCGTAATTCTATCACATTTGTTCAATTTACGTCGTTCCTACTTCAGATAGCGTATTGGGCGATTCGGCATCTTAAAGCGCATGAAATGGCGAGTAAAATGCACTTTTATACTTCTATGATAGGGCAATCAGAAACCAGAATAGATCGTATTATATTATGGTTAATATAAGAATTCTTGCGTAATTCTATCACATTTGTTCAATTTACGTCGTTCCTATTTCAGATAGCGTATTGGGCGATTCGGCATCTTAAAGCGCATGAAATGGCGAGTAAAATGCACTTTTATACTTCTATGATAGGGCAATCAGAGACCCGAATACATCGTATTATATTATGGTTAATATAAGAATTCAGCAAAATTCTATCACATTTGTTCAATTTACGTCGCTCCTATTTCAGATAGCGTATTGGGCTAGGCGGCACCTTAAAGCGCATGAAATGACGACTAAAATGCACTATTAAACTTCTATGATAGGGCAATCAGAAACCAGAATAGATCGTATTATATTATGGTTAATATAAGAATTCTGCGTAATTCTGTCATATTTGTTCAATTTACGTCGCTCCTATTTAGAGATAGCGTATTGGGCTTGTTGGCATCTTAAGGCGCATGAAATGTCGAGTCAAATGCACTATTAAACTTCTAGGGTAGGGCAAACAGAGACCCGATTAGATCATTTTATATTATGGTTAATATAAGAATTCTGCGTAATTTTATCACATTTGTTCAATTTACGTCGCTCCTAGTTCAGACAGCGTATTGTGCTAGGCGGCGCCTTAAAGCGCATGGCGTGACGAGTAAAATGCAGTACTAAACTTCTTTGATAGGGCAATCAGAGACCCGATGAGATCATTTTATATTATGGTTTATATAAGAATTCTGCGAGATTCTATCACATTTGTTCAATTTACGTCGCTCGTATTTCAGATAGCGTATTGGTCGATTCGGCATCTTAAAGCGCATGAAATGACGAGTAAAATGCACTACTAAACTTCTCGGATAGGGCAATCAGAGATACGATTAGGTCATTTTAAATTATGGTTAATATAAGAATTCTGCGTAATTCTATCACACTTGTTCAATTTACGTCGCTCCCATTTCAGATAGCGTTTTGGACTAGGTGGCATCTTAAACCGCATGAAATGTCGAGTAAAATGCACTAGTAAACTTCTATGATAGGGCAATCAGAATCCCGATTAGATCATCTTATATTATTGTTAATTTAAGAATTCATCGTAACTCTATCACAGTTTGTCCATTTCACGTCTCTCCTACACCAGATATCGTATTGAGCTAGGCGGCATCTTAAAACGCATGAAATGGCGAGTAAAATGCACTACTAACCCTCTCAAATACGGCCATCAGAGACCCAATTATATGATTTTATATTATGGTTAATATAAGAATTCAGCGAAATTCTATCACATTTGTTCAGTTTACGTCGCTCGTATTTCCGATAGCGTATTGGGCTAAGCGGCACCTTAAAGCGCATGAAATGTCGTGTAAAATGCACTATTAAACTTCTAGGGTAGGGCAAACAGAGACCCGAATAGGTCTTGTTATATTATGATTAATATAAGGACGCAGCGTAATTCTATCATATTTGTTCAAATTACGTCGTTCGTATTACAGATAATATATTGGGCTTGGCGGCAACTTAAAGCGTGTGGAATGACGAGTAAAATGCACTCCTAACCTTCTATGATAGGGCAATCTGAGACCCGATTAGATCATTTTATATTATGGTTAATATAAGAATTCAGCGAAATTCTATCATATTTGTTCAATGTACGTCGCTCCTATTTCAGTTAGTGTGTTGGGCTAAGCGGCACCTTAAAGCGCATGAAATGACGAGTAAAATGCACTACTAAGCTTCTTTGATTGGGCAATCAGAGACCCGAATAGATCATTTTATGTTATGGTTAATATAAGACTTCTGCGTAACTCTATCACATTTATTCAATTTACGCAGGTCCAATTTCAGATAGCGTATTGGCCTAGGCTGCACCTTAAAGCGCACGAAATGAGGAGTAAAATGCCCTATTAAACTTCTATGACAGGGCAATCAGAGACCCGATTAGGTCATCTTATATTATGGTTAATATAAGAATTCAGCGAAATTCTATCGCATTTGTTCAATTTACGCCGCTCCTATTTCAAATAGCGTATTGGGCTAAGTGGCACCTTAAAGCGCATGAAATGACGAGTAAAATGCACTATGAACCTTCTATGATAGGGCAATCAGAGACCCAATTATATCATTTTATATTGTGGTTAATATAAGAATTCAGCGAAATTCTATCACGTTTGTTAAATTTACGTATCTCCAATTTCAGATAGCGGATTGGGATAGACGGCACCTTAAAGCGCATGAAATGACGAGTAAAATGCACTACTAACCTTCTATGAAAGGGCTGTCAGAGACCCGATTAGATCATTTTATATTATCGTTAATATAAGAATTCAGCTAAATTCTATCACATATGTTCAATTTACGTCACTCCTATTTCAGATAGCGTATTGGGCTGAGCGGCACCTTAAAGCGCATGAAATGACGTGTAAAATGCACTATTAAACTTCTAAGATAGGGCAATCAGAGACCAGATTAGATCATTTTATGTTATGGTTAATATACGAATTGTGCGTAACTCTGTCACATTTGTTCAATTTACGTATCTCCAATTTCAGATAGCGGATTGGGATAGACGGTACCTTAAAGCGCATGAAATGACGAGTAAAATGCACTACCAAACTTCTTTGACAGGGCAATCAGAGACCCGATTAGATCATTTGATATAATGGTTAATATAAGAATTCTGCGTAACTCCATCACATTTGTTCAATTTACGCAGCTCCAATTTCAGATAGCGGATAGGGCTAGACGGCACCTTAAAGCGCATGAAATGACGAGTAAAATGCACTACTGAACTTTTTTGATAGGGTAATCAGAGACCCGATTAGATGATTTTATATTATGGTTAATATAATAATTCAGCGAAATTCTATCACATTTGTTCAATTTACTTCGCTCCTATTTCAGATAGTATATTGGGCTAGGCGGCATCTTAAAGCGCGTGGAATGATGAGGAAAATGCACTACTAACCTTCTATGATAGGGCAATCAGAGACCCAAATAGATCATATTATGTTATGGTTAATATAATACTTCTGCGTAATTCTATCACGTTTGTTCAATTTCCGTCGCTCGTACTTCAGATAGCGTATTGGGCTAAGCGGCATCTTATAGCGCATGTAATGTCGAGTAAAATGCACTGATAAACTTCTATGATAGGGCAATCACAGACAAGATTAGATCATTCTATATTATGGTTAATATAAGAATTCTGCGTAATTCTATCACATTTGTTCAATTTATGTCGCTCCTATTTCAGATAGCGTATTGGGCTCGGCGGCACCCTAAAGCGCATGAACTGACAAGTAAAATGCTTTACTGAACTTCTTTCATAGAGCAATCAGAGACCCGATTAGATGATTATATATTATTGTTAATATAAGAATTCAGCGAAATTCTATCACATTTGTTCAATTTACTTCGCTCCAACTTCAGATTGCGTATTGGGCTAGGCGGCACGGCACCTTAAAGCGCATGAAATGACGAGTAAAATGCACTATCAAATTTCTGTGATAGGCCAATCAGAGACCCAATTAGATCATTTTAAATTACGGTTAATATAAGAATTCAACGAAATTCTAACACATTTGTTCAATTTACGTCGCTCCTATTTCAGACAGCGTATTGGGCCAAGCGGCACCTTAAAGCGCATGAAATGTCGAGTAACATGCACTATTAAACTTCTAGGGTAGGGCAAACAGAGACCCGATTAGATCATTTTATATTATGGTTCATTTAAGAATTCGCTCGAAATTCTATCACATTTATTCAATTTACGTCGCTCCTATTTCAGATAGCGTATTGGGCTATGTGGCATCTTAAAGCGCATGAAATGGCGAGTAAAATGCACTATTAAACTTCTATGATCTGGCAATCAGAGACCCGATTAGATCATTTTATATTATGGTTATTATAAGAATTCTGCGTAATTCTATCACATTTGTTCAATTTACGTCGCACCTATTTCAGATAGCGTATTTGGCTAAGCGGCATCTTAAAGCGCATGAAATGGCGAGTAAAATGCAGTGTTAAACTTCTATGATTGGTCAATCAGAGACCCGAATAGATCATATTATATTATGGTTAATATAAAAATTCTGCTTAATTCTATCACATTTGTTCAATTTACGTCGCTCCTACTTCAGGTAGCGTATTGAGCTAGGTGGCATCTTAAAGCGCATGAAATGTCGAGTAAAATGCACTATAAAACTTCCAGGGTAGGGCAAACAGAGACCCGATTAGATCATTTTATATTATGGTTAATATAAGAATTCAGTGAAATTCTATGACATTTGTTCAATTTACGTTGCTCCAACTTCAGATAGCGTATTGGGCTAGACAGCACCTTAAAGCGCATGAAATGACGAGTAAAATGCAGTCTTAATCTTCTATGATAGGGCAATCAGAGACCGGATTAGATCATTTAAAATTATGGTTAAGATAAGTATTCTGCGTAATTCTATCACATTTGTTCAATTTACGACGCTCGTATTTCAGATAGTGTATTGGGCTATGCGGCTCCTTAAAGCGCATGAAATGACGAGTAAAATGCACTACTAACCTTCTATTATAGGGCAATCGGAGACCCGGTTAGGTCATTTGATATTATGGTTAATATAAGAATTCTGTGTAATTCTATCACAATTGTTCAATTTACGACGCTAATATTTCAGATAGTATATTGGGCAAGGCGGAACCTTAAAGAGCGTGGAATGATGAGTAAAATGCAATACTAAGCTTCTATTATAGGGCAATCAGAGACCCAAATAGATCATATTATATTATGGTTAATATAAGAATTCTGCGTAATTCCATCACATTTGTTCAATTTACGTCGCTCCTATTTCAGATAGCGTATTGGGCTAAGCGGCATCTTAAAGCGCATGAAATGTCGAGTAAAATGCACTACTAAACTTCTAGGATAGGGCAATCAGAGGCCCGTGTAGGTCACCTTATGTTATGATTAATATAAGAATTTACCGTAATTCTATCACATTTGTTCAATTTACGTCGCTCCTATTTCAGATACAGTATGGGTCTAAGCGGCATCTTAAAGCGGATGAAATGTCGAGTAAAATGCACTATTAAACTTCAATGGTAGGTCGAATAGAGACCCGATTAGATCATTTTATATTATGTTCAATATAAGAAGCTTGCGTAATTCTATCACATTTGTTCAATTTACGTCGCCCCTATATCAGATAGCGTATTGGGCTACGCGGCATCTTAAAGCGCATGAAATGTCGAGTAAAATGCACTATTCAACTTGTAGGGTAGGGCAAACAGAGACCCGATTTGATCGTTTCATATTATGGTTAATTTAAGAATTCAGCGAAAGTCTATCACATTTGTTCAATTTACGTAGCTCCAATTGCAGATAGCGTATTGGGCTAGGCGGCACCTTAAAGCGAATGAAATGACGAGTAAAATGCGCTATTAACCTTCTCGGATAGGGCAATCGGAGACCAGATTAGATCATTTTATATTATGGTTAATATAAGAATGCAGCGTAATTGAACCACATTTGCTCAATTTACGTCGCTCCTATTTCAGATACAGTATGGGTCTAAGCGGCATCTTAAAGCGCATGAAATGTCGAGTACAATGCACTACTAAACTTCTAGGATAGGGCAATCAGATACCCGATTAGACCATCTTATATTATTGCTAATTTAAGAATTCATCGTAACTCTATCACAGGTGTCCAATTCACGTCGCTCCTACACCAGATATCGTATTGAGCTAGGCGGCATCTTAAAGCGCATGAAAGGGCGAATAAAATGCACTACTAACCTTCTCGGATACGGCCATCAGAGACCCAATTAGATCATTTTATATTATGGTTAATATAAGAATTTAGCGAAATTCTATCAAATTTGTTCAATTTACGTCGCTCCTATTTCAGATAGCATATTGGGCTAAGCGGCACCTTAAAGCGCATGAAATGACGAGTAACACGCACTATTAAACTTCTATGATAGGGCAATCAGAGACCCGAATAGATCATGTTATATTATGGTAAATATAAGAATTCTGCGTAATTCTATCACATTTGTTTAATTAACGTCGCCCCTACTTCAGATAGCGTATTGGGCTAGCCGGCATCTTAAAGCGCGTGGAATGGCGAGTAAAATGCACTACTAACCTTCTATGATAGGGCACACAGAGACCCGATTACATCATTCTTTATTATGGTTAATATAAGAATTCAGCGTAATTTTATCACATTTGTTCAATTTACGTCGCCCCTATTTAAGATACGGTATTGGGCTAGGTAGCATCTTAAAGCGCATGAAATGTCGAGTAAAATGTACTACTAAACTTCTAGGATAGGGCAATCAGTGACCCGATTAGGTCATCTTATATTATGGTTAATATAAGAATTCAGCGAAATTCTGTCGCATTTGTTCAATTTACGTAGCTCCAATTTCAGATAGCATATTGTGCTAGGCGGTTCCTTAAAGCGCATGAAAGGACGAGTAAAATGCACTACTAAACTTCCATGGTAAGGCAGTCAGAGACCCGAATAGATCATATTATATTATGGTTAATATAAGAATTCTGCGTAATTCCATCACATTTGTTCAATTTACGTCGCTCCTATTTCAGATAGCGTATTGGGCTAAGCAGAATCTTAAAGGGCATGAGATGCCGATTAAAATGCACTGCTAAACTTCAGTGATACGGTAATTAGAGACACGATTAGATCATTTTATATTATTGTTAAGAAATGAATTCAGAGTAATGTTATCACATATGTTCAATTTACGTCGCTCCTATTTCAGATAGCGTATTTGGGATAGGCGGCACCTTAAAATGCATGAAATGACGAGTAAAATGCACTATAAACTTCTATGATAGGGCAATCAGTGACCCGAATAGATCGTATTATATTATGGTTAAAATAAGAATTCTGCGTAATTCTATCACATTTGTTCAATTTATGTCGCTCCTATTTCAGATAGCGTATTGGGTTAGACGGCACCTTACAGCACATGAAATGACGAGTAAAATGCACTATTAAACTTCTACGATAGGGCAATCAGAGACCCGAATTGATCGTATTATATTATGGTTAATATAAGAATTCTGTGTAATTCTATCACATTTGTTCAATTTACGTCGCCCCTATTTCAGATAGCTTATTGGGCTAGGTGGCATCTTAAAGCGCTTGAAATGTCGAGTAAAATGCACTATTAAACTTCTATGATAGGGCAATCAGAGACCCGAATATATCATATTCTATTATGGTTAATATAAGAATTCAGTAAAATTCAATCACATTTGTTCAATTCACGTCGCTCCTATTTCAGATAGCGTATTGGGCTAGGCGGCACCTTAAAGCGCATGAAATGACGAGTAAAATGCACTATTAAACTTCTATGATAGCGCAATCAGAGTCCCGATTAGATCATTTTAAATTATGGTTAATATAAGAATTCGTGCGTAATTCTATCACATTTGTTCAATTTACGACGCTCCTATTTCAGATAACGTATTGGGTGATTCGGCATCTTAAAGCGCATGAAATGTCGAGTAAAATGCACTACTAAACTTCTCGGATAGGGCAATCAGAGATACGATTAGGTCATTTTAAATTATGGTTAATATAAGAATTCTGCGTAATTCTATCACATTTGTTCAATTTACGTCGCTCCCATTTCAGATAGCGCATTGGGCTAAGCGGCACCTTAAAGCGCATGGCATGACGAGTAAAATGCAGTACTAAACTTCTTTGATAGGGCAATCAGAGACCCGAATAGATCAGCTTAAATTATGGTTAATATCAGAATTCTTGCGTAATTCTATCACATTTGTTCAATTTACGTCGTTCCTATTTCAGATAGCGTATTGGGCGATTCGGCATCTTAAAGCGCATGAAATGACGAGTAAAATGCACTTTTATACTTCTATGATAGGGCAATCAGAGACCCGAATACATCGTATTATATTATGGTTAATATAAGAATTCAGCAAAATTTTATCACATTTGTTCAATTTACGTCGCTCCTATTTCAGATAGCGTATTGGGCTAGGCGGCACCTTAAAGCGCATGAAATGACGACTAAAATGCACTATTAAACTTCTATGATAGGGCAATCAGAAACCAGAATAGATCGTATTATATTATGGTTAATATAAGAATTCTGCGTAATTCTATCACATTTGTTCAATTTATGTCGCTAATATTTCAGATAGCGTATTGGGCTAGGCGGCTCCTTAAAGCGCACGAAATGACGAGTAAAATGCACTATTAACCTTCTATGATAGGGCAATCAGAGACCCGAATAGATCATATTATATTATGTTTAATATAAGAATTCAGCAAAATTCTATCACATTTGTTCAATTTACGCCGCTCCTATTTCAGATAGCGTATTGGGTTAGGCGGCACCTTAAAGCTCATGAAAGGACGAGTAAAATGCACTATTAAACTTCTATGACAGGGCAATCAGAGACCCGAATACATCGTATTATATTATGGTTAATATAAGAATTCTTGCGTAATTCTATCACATTTGTTCAATTTACGTCGTTCCTACTTCAGATAGCGTATTGGGCGATTCGGCATCTTAAAGCGCATGAAATGGCGAGTAAAATGCACTTTTATACTTCTATGATAGGGCAATCAGAGACCCGAATACATCGTATTATATTATGGTTAATATAAGAATTCAGCAAAATTCTATCACATTTGTTCAATTTACGTCGCTCCTATTTCAGATAGCGTATTGGGCTAGGCGGCACCTTAAAGCGCATGAAATGACGACTAAAATGCACTATTAAACTTCTATGATAGGGCAATCAGAAACCAGAATATATCGTATTATATTATGGTTAATATAAGAATTCTGCGTAATTCTGTCATATTTGTTCAATTTACGTCGCTCCTATTTAGAGATAGCGTATTGGGCTTGTTGGCATCTTAAGGCGCATGAAATGTCGAGTCAAATGCACTATTAAACTTCTAGGGTAGGGCAAACAGAGACCCGATTAGATCATTTTATATTATGGTTAATATAAGAATTCTGCCTAATTTTATCACATTTGTTCAATTTACGTCGCTCCTAGTTCAGACAGCGTATTGGGCTAGGCGGCGCCTTAAAGCGCATGGCGTGACGAGTAAAATGCAGTACTAAACTTCTTTGATAGGGCAATCAGAGACCCGGTGAGATCATTTTATATTATGGTTTATATAAGAATTCTGCGAGATTCTATCACATTTGTTCAATTTACGTCGCTCGTATTTCAGATAGCGTATTGGTCGATTCGGCATCTTAAAGCGCATGAAATGACGAGTAAAATGCACTACTAAACTTCTCGGATAGGGCAATCAGAGATACGATTAGGTCATTTTAAATTATGGTTAATATAAGAATTCTGCGTAATTCTATCACACTTGTTCAATTTACGTCGCTCCCATTTCAGATAGCGTTTTGGACTAGGTGGCATCTTAAACCGCAAGAAATGTCGAGTAAAATGCACTAGTAAACTTCTATGATAGGGCAATCAGAATCCCGATTAGATCATCTTATATTATTGTTAATTTAAGAATTCATCGTAACTCTATCACAGTTTGTCCATTTCACGTCTCTCCTACACCAGATATCGTATTGAGCTAGGCGGCATCTTAAAACGCATGAAATGGCGAGTAAAATGCACTACTAACCCTCTCAAATACGTCCATCAGAGACCCAATTATATGATTTTATATTATGGTTAATATAAGAATTCAGCGAGATTCTATCACATTTGTTCAATTTACGTCGCTCGTATTTCCGATAGCGTATTGGGCTAAGCGGCACCTTAAAGCGCATGAAATGAGGAGTAAAATGCACTACTAAACTTCTTTGATAGGGCAATCAGAGACCCGATGAGATCATTTTGTATTATGGTTAATATAAGAATTCTGCGTACTTCTATCACATTTGTTCAATTTGTGTCGCTCCTATTTCAGATAGCGTATTGGACTAGGCGGCACCTCAAAGCGCATGAAATGACGAGTAAAATGCACTATTAAACTTCTATCATAGGGCAATCAGAGACCCGGATAGATCGTATTATATTATGTTTAATATAAGAATTCTGCGTAATTCTATCACATTTGTTCAATTTACGTCGCCCCTATTTCAGATAGCGTATTGGGCTAGGTGGCATAATAAAGCGCATGAAATGTCGAGTAAAATACACTATTAAACTTCTAGGGTAGGGCAAACAGAGACCCGATTAGATAATTTTATATTATGGTTAATATAAGAATTCAGCGAAATTCTATCACAATTGTTCAATTTACGTCGCTCCTATTACAGTTAGCGTATTGGGCTAAGCGGAATCTCAAAGCGCATGAGATGGCGAATGAAATGCACTATTAAACTTCTAGGGAAGGGCGAACAGAGACCCGATTAGATGATTTTACGTTAAGGTGAATATAAGAATTCAGGGAAATTCTATCACATTTGTTCCATTTATGGCGCCCCTATTTCAGATAGCGTATTGGGCTAAGCGGCATCTTAAAGCGCATGAATTGTCGAGTAAAATACACTACTAACCTTCTAGGATAGGGCAATCAGAGACCCGATTCAGTCATATCTTATATTATGATTAATATAAGATTCAGCGTAATTCTATCACATTCGTTCAATTTGTGTCGCTCCTATTTTAGATAGCGTAGTGGGCTAGGCGGCACCTTAAAGCGCATGAAATGACGAGTAACATGCACCATTAAACTTCTATGATAGGGCAATCAGAGACCCCATTAGGTCATCTTATATTATGATTAATATAAGAATTCAGCGTAATTCTATCACATTTGTTCAATTTACGTCGCTCCTATTTCAGATAGCGTATTGGGCTAAGCGGCACCTTAAAGCGCATGAAATGACGAGTAAAATGCACTATTAAATTTCTATGATAGGGCAATCAGAGACCCGAATAGATCGTATTATATTATGGTTAATATAAGGATTCTGCGTAATTCTATCACGTTTGTACAATTTACATAGCTCCAATTTCAGATAGCGCATTGGACTAGGCGGCATCTTAAAGCGCATTAAATGTCGAGTAAAATGCACTACTAAACTTCTCGGATAGGGCTAACAGGGACCCGATTAGGTCAGCTTATATTATGGTTAATATAAGAATTCAGCGAAATTTTATGACATTTGTTCAAGTTACGTCGCCCCGATTAGAGATTGCGTATTGGGCTAGGTGGCATCTTAAAGCGCATGAAATAACGAGGAAAATGCACTATCAAACTTCTAGGGTAGGGCAAACAGAGACCCGATTAGATCATTTTATTTTATGGTTAATTTAAGAATTCAGCGAAATTCTATCACATTTGTTCAATTTGCGTCGCTCCTATTTCAGATAGCGTATTGGGCTAAGCGGCACCTTAAAGCGCATGAAATGCCCAGTAAAATGCACTATTAAACTTCTATGATAGGGCAATCGGAGACCCGACTAGATCGTATTATGTTATGGTTAATTTAAGAATTCAGCGAAATTCTATCACATTTGTTCAATTTACGTCGCTCCTATTGCAGATAGCGTATTGGACTAGGTGGCATCTTAAAGCGCATGAAATGTCGTGTAAAATACACTATTAAACTCCTAGGGTAGGGCAAACAGAGACCCGATTAGATCATTTATATTATGGTTAATATAAGAATTCTGCGTAACTCTATCACATTTGTTCAATTTAAGTAGCTGCTATTTCAGATAGTATATTGGTCTACGCGGCATCTTAAAGCGCGTGGAATGACGAGTAAAATGCACTACTAACCTTCTATGATAGGGCAATGAGAGACCCGATTAGACCATTTTATATTATGGTTAATATAAGAATTCTGTATAATTCTATCACATTTGTCCAATTTACGTCGCTCCTAATTCAGATAGCGTATTGGGCTAGGCGCCACCTTGAAGCGCATGAATTGGCGAGTACAATGCACTATTAAACTTCTAGGGTAAGGCAAACAGAGACCCGATTACATCATTTTATATTATGGTTAATTTAAGAATTCAGCAACATTCTATCACATTTGTTCAATTTACGTCGCTTCTATTTCAGATAGCGTATTGGGCTAAGCGGCATCTCAAAGCGCATGAAATGGCGTGTAAAATGCACTATTAAACTTCTAGGGTAGGGCAAACAGAGATCCGATTAGATCATTTTATATTACGGTTAATTTAACAATTCAGCGTAATTCTATCACATTTGTTGAATTTAAGTACCTCCAATTCCAGATAGCGTATTGGGCTAGGCGGCACCTTAAAGCGCATGAAATGAGGAGTAAAATGCCCTATTAAACTTCTATGATAGGGCAATCAGAGACCAAAATAGATCATATTATATTATGGTTAATGTAAGAATTCTGCGTAATTCTATCACATTTGTTCAATTTACGTAGCTCCTATTTCGGATAGTATATTAGTCTAGGCGGCATCTTAAAGCGCATGGAATGACGAGTAAAATGCACTACTAACCTTCTCGGATAGGGCTAACAGGGACCCGATTAGGTCATCTTATATTATGGTTAATATAAGAATTCAGCGAAATTTTATGACATTTGTTCAATTTACGTCGCCCCGATTAGAGATTGCGTATTGGGCTAGGTGGCATCTTAAAGCGCATGAAATAACGAGGAAAATGCACTATCAAACTTCTAGGGTAGGGCAAACAGAGACCCGATTAGATCATTTTATTTTATGGTTAATTTAAGAATTCAGCGAAATTCTATCACATTTGTTCAATTTGCGTCGCTCCTATTTCAGATAGCGTATTGAGCTAAGCGGCACCTTAAAGCGCATGAAATGCCCAGTAAAATGCACTATTAAACTTCTATGATAGGGCAATCGGAGACCCGACTAGATCGTATTATGTTATGGTTAAATTAAGAATTCAGCGAAATTCTATCACATTTGTTCAATTTACGTCCCTCCTATTGCAGATAGCGTATTGGACTAGGTGGCATCTTAAAGCGCATGAAATGTCGTGTAAAATGCACTATTAAACTTCTAGGGTAGGGCAAACAGAGACCCGAATCGGTCTTGTTATATTATGATTAATATAAGGACGCAGCGTAATTCTATCATATTTGTTCAAATTACGTCGTTCCTATTACAGATAATATATTGGGCTTGGCGGCAACTTAAAGCGTGTGGAATGACGAGTAAAATGCACTCCTAACCTTCTATGATAGGGCAATCTGAGACCCGATTAGATCATTTTATATTATGGTTAATATAAGAATTCAGCGAAATTCTATCATATTTGTTCAATGTACGTCGCTCCTATTTCAGTTAGTGTGTTGGGCTAAGCGGCACCTTAAAGCGCATGAAATGACGAGTAAAATGCACTACTAAGCTTCTTTGATTGGGCAATCAGAGACCCGAATAGATCATTTTATGTTATGGTTAATATAAGAATTCTGCGTAACTCTATCACATTTATTCAATTTACGCAGGTCCAATTTCAGATAGCGTATTGGCCTAGGCTGCACCTTAAAGCGCACGAAATGAGGAGTAAAATGCCCTATTAAACTTCTATGACAGGGCAATCAGAGACCCGATTAGGTCATCTTATATTATGGTTAATATAAGAATTCAGCGAAATTCTATCGCATTTGTTCAATTTACGCCGCTCCTATTTCAGATAGCGTATTGGGCTAAGTGGCACCTTAAAGCGCATGAAATGACGAGTAAAATGCACTATGAACCTTCTATGATAGGGCAATCAGAGACCCAATTACATCATTTTATATTGTGGTTAATATAAGAATTCAGCGAAATTCTATCACGTTTGTTAAATTTACGTATCTCCAATTTCAGATAGCGGATTGGGATAGACGGCACCTTAAAGCGCATGAAATGACGAGTAAAATGCACTACTAACCTTCTATGAAAGGGCTGTCAGAGACCCGATTAGATCATTTTATATTATCGTTAATATAAGAATTCAGCTAAATTCTATCACATATGTTCAATTTACGTCACTCCTATTTCAGATAGCGTATTGGGCTGAGCGGCACCTTAAAGCGCATGAAATGACGTGTAAAATGCACTATTAAACTTCTAAGATAGGGCAATCAGAGACCAGATTAGATCATTTTATGTTATGGTTAATATACGAATTGTGCGTAACTCTGTCACATTTGTTCAATTTACGTATCTCCAATTTCAGATAGCGGATTGGGATAGACGGTACCTTAAAGCGCATGAAATGACGAGTAAAATGCACTACCAAACTTCTTTGACAGGGCAATCAGAGACCCGATTAGATCATTTGATATAATGGTTAATATAAGAATTCTGCGTAACTCCATCACATTTGTTCAATTTACGCAGCTCCAATTTCAGATAGCGGATAGGGCTAGACGGCACCTTAAAGCGCATGAAATGACGAGTAAAATGCACTACTGAACTTTTTTGATAGGGTAATCAGAGACCCGATTAGATGATTTTATATTATGGTTAATATAATAATTCAGCGAAATTCTATCACATTTGTTCAATTTACTTCGCTCCTATTTCAGATAGTATATTGGGCTAGGCGGCATCTTAAAGCGCGTGGAATGATGAGTAAAATGCACTACTAACCTTCTATGATAGGGCAATCAGAGACCCAAATAGATCATATTATGTTATGGTTAATATAATACTTCTGCGTAATTCTATCACGTTTGTTCAATTTCCGTCGCTCGTACTTCAGATAGCGTATTGGGCTAAGCGGCATCTTATAGCGCATGTAATGTCGAGTAAAATGCACTGATAAACTTCTATGATAGGGCAATCACAGACAAGATTAGATCATTCTATATTATGGTTAATATAAGAATTCTGCGTAATTCTATCACATTTGTTCAATTTATGTCGCTCCTATTTCAGATAGCGTATTGGGCTCGGCGGCACCCTAAAGCGCATGAACTGACAAGTAAAATGCTTTACTGAACTTCTTTCATAGAGCAATCAGAGACCCGATTAGATGATTTTATATTATTGTTAATATAAGAATTCAGCGAAATTCTATCACATTTGTTCAATTTACTTCGCTCCAACTTCAGATTGCGTATTGGGCTAGGCGGCACGGCACCTTAAAGCGCATGAAATGACGAGTAAAATGCACTATCAAACTTCTGTGATAGGCCAATCAGAGACCCAATTAGATCATTTTAAATTACGGTTAATATAAGAATTCAACGAAATTCTAACACATTTGTTCAATTTACGTCGCTCCTATTTCAGACAGCGTATTGGGCCAAGCGGCACCTTAAAGCGCATGAAATGTCGAGTAACATGCACTATTAAACTTCTAGGGTAGGGCAAACAGAGACCCGATTAGATCATTTTATATTATGGTTCATTTAAGAATTCGCTCGAAATTCTATCACATTTATTCAATTTACGTCGCTCCTATTTCAGATAGCGTATTGGGCTATGTGGCATCTTAAAGCGCATGAAATGGCGAGTAAAATGCACTATTAAACTTCTATGATCTGGCAATCAGAGACCCGTTTAGATCATTTTATATTATGATTAATATAAGAATTCTGCGTAATTCTATCACATTTGTTCAATTTACGTCGCTCCCATTTCAGATAGCGTATTTGGCTAAGCGGCCTCTTAACGCGCATGAAATGGCGAGCAAAATGCGCTATTAAACTTCTAGGGTGGGGCAAACAGAGACCCGATTAGATCATTTTATATTATGGTTAATATAAGAATTCTGCGTAATTCTATCACATTTGTTCAATTTACGTCGCACCTATTTCAGATAGCGTATTTGGCTAAGCGGCATCTTAAAGCGCATGAAATGGCGAGTAAAATGCAGTGTTAAACTTCTATGATTGGTCAATCAGAGACCCGAATAGATCATATTATATTATGGTTAATATAAAAATTCTGTTTAATTCTATCACATTTGTTCAATTTACGTCGCTCCTACTTCAGGTAGCGTATTGAGCTAGGTGGCATCTTAAAGCGCATGAAATGTCGAGTAAAATGCACTATAAAACTTCCAGGGTAGGGCAAACAGAGACCCGATTAGATCATTTTATATTATGGTTAATATAAGAATTCAGTGAAATTCTATGACATTTGTTCAATTTACGTTGCTCCAACTTCAGATAGCGTATTGGGCTAGACAGCACCTTAAAGCGCATGAAATGACGAGTAAAATGCAGTCTTAATCTTCTATGATAGGGCAATCAGAGACCGGATTAGATCATTTAAAATTATGATTAAGATAAGTATTCTGCGTAATTCTATCACATTTGTTCAATTTACGACGCTCGTATTTCAGATAGTGTATTGGGCTATGCGGCTCCTTAAATCGCGTGAAATGACGAGTAAAATGCACTACTAACCTTCTATTATAGGGCAATCGGAGACCCGGTTAGGTCATTTGATATTATGGTTAATATAAGAATTCTGTGTAATTCTATCACAATTGTTCAATTTACGACGCTAATATTTCAGATAGTATATTGGGCAAGGCGGAACCTTAAAGAGCGTGGAATGATGAGTAAAATGCAATACTAAGCTTCTATTATAGGGCAATCAGAGACCCAAATAGATCATATTATATTATGGTTAATATAAGAATGCTGCGTAATTCTATCACACTTGTTCAATTTACGTCGCTCCTATTTCAGATAGCGTATTGGGCTAACCGGCACCTTAAAGCGCATGAAATGACGAGTAAAATGCACTTTGAAACTTCTACGGTAGGGTAATCAGAGCCCCGATTAGATCATTTTATATTATGGTTAATTTAAGAATTCAGCGAAACTTCATCACACTTATTCAATTTACGCAGCTCCAATTTGAGATAGCGTATTTGGCTAGGGCGCACCTTAAAGCGCATGAAATGGCGAGTAAAATGCACTATTAAGCGTCTATGATAGGGCAATCAGAGACCCGATTAGATCATTTTATATTATGGTTAATATAAGAATTCTGCGTAATTCTATCACGTTTGTTCAATTTACGTAGCTCCAGTTTGAGATAGCGTATTGGACTAAGTGGCACCTTAAAGCGCATGAAATGACGAGTAAAATGCACTACTAAACTTCTAGGATAGGGCAATCAGAGACCCGATTAGATCATTTTATATTATGATTAATATAAGAATTCTGCGTAATTCTATCACGTTTGTTCAATATACGTAGCTCCAGTTTCAGATAGCGTATTGGGCTAAGTGGCACCTTAAAGCGCATGAAATGAGGAGTAAAATGCCCTATTAAACTTCTGTGGTAGGGCAATCAGAGACCCGAATAGATCATGTTATATTATGGTAAATATAAGAATTCTGCGTAATTCTATCACATTTGTTTAATTAACGTCGCCCCTACTTCAGATAGCGTATTGGGCTAGCCGGCATCTTAAAGCGCGTGGAATGGCGAGTAAAATGCACTACTAACCTTCTATGATAGGGCACACAGAGACCCGATTACATCATTCTTTATTATGGTTAATATAAGAATTCAGCGTAATTTTATCACATTTGTTCAATTTACGTCGCCCCTATTTAAGATACGGTATTGGGCTAGGTAGCATCTTAAAGCGCATGAAATGCCGAGTAAAATGTACTACTAAACTTCTAGGATAGGGCAATCAGTGACCCGATTAGGTCATCTTATATTATGGTTAATATAAGAATTCAGCGAAATTCTGTCGCATTTGTTCAATTTACGTAGCTCCAATTTCAGATAGCATATTGTGCTAGGCGGTTCCTTAAAGCGCATGAAAGGACGAGTAAAATGCACTACTAAACTTCCATGGTAAGGCAATCAGAGACCCGAATAGATCATATTATATTATGGTTAATATAAGAATTCTGCGTAATTCCATCACATTTGTTCAATTTACGTCGCTCCTATTTCAGATAGCGTATTGGGCTACGCGGCATCTTAAAGCGCATGAAATGTCGAGTAAAATGCACTACTAAACTTCTAGGATAGGGCAATCAGAGGCCCGTGTAGGTCACCTTATGTTATGATTAATATAAGAATTTACCGTAATTCTATCACATTTGTTCAATTTACGTCGCTCCTATTTCAGATACAGTATGGGTCTAAGCGGCATCTTAAAGCGCATGAAATGTCGAGTAAAATGCACTATTAAACTTCAATGGTAGGTCGAATAGAGACCCGATTAGATCATTTTATATTATGTTCAATATAAGAAGCTTGCGTAATTCTATCACATTTGTTCAATTTACGTCGCCCCTATATCAGATAGCGTATCGGGCTACGCGGCATCTTAAAGCGCATGAAATGTCGAGTAAAATGCACTATTCAACTTGTAGGGTAGGGCAAACAGAGACCCGATTTGATCGTTTCATATTATGGTTAATTTAAGAATTCAGCGAAAGTCTATCACATTTGTTCAATTTACGTAGCTCCAATTGCAGATAGCGTATTGGGCTAGGCGGCACCTTAAAGCGAATGAAATGACGAGTAAAATGCGCTATTAACCTTCTCGGATAGGGCAATCGGAGACCAGATTAGATCATTTTATATTATGGTTAATATAAGAATGCAGCGTAATTGAACCACATTTGCTCAATTTACGTCGCTCCTATTTCAGATACAGTATGGGTCTAAGCGGCATCTTAAAGCGCATGAAATGTCGAGTACAATGCACTACTAAACTTCTAGGATAGGGCAATCAGATACCCGATTAGACCATCTTATATTATTGCTAATTTAAGAATTCATCGTAACTCTATCACAGGTGTCCAATTCACGTCGCTCCTACACCAGATATCGTATTGAGCTAGGCGGCATCTTAAAGCGCATGAAAGGGCGAATAAAATGCACTACTAACCTTCTCGGATACGGCCATCAGAGACCCAATTAGATCATTTTATATTATGGTTAATATAAGAATTTAGCGAAATTCTATCAAATTTGTTCAATTTACGTCGCTCCTATTTCAGATAGCATATTGGGCTAAGCGGCACCTTAAAGCGCATGAAATGACGAGTAACACGCACTATTAAACTTCTGTGATAGGGCAATCAGAGACCCGAATAGATCGTATTATATTATGGTTAATATAAGAATTCTGCGTAATTCTATCACATTCGTTCAATTTACGTCGCTCCAATTTCAGGTGGCGTATTGGGCTTAGCGGCATCTTAAAGCACACGAAATGTCGAGTGAAATGCACTGCTAACCGTGTATGACAGGGCAATCAGAGACATGATTAGATCATATTATATTATGGTTAATATAAGAATTCTGCGTAATTTCATCACATTTGTTCAATTTACGTCGCCCCTAATTCAGATAGCGTATTGAGCTAGGCGGCATCTTAAAGCGCATGAAATGTCGAGTAAAATGCACTGTTAAACTTCTAGGGTAGGGCAATCAGAGACAAGATTAGATCATTTTATATTATTGTTAATACAAGAATTCTGCGTAATTCTATCACGTTTGTTCAATTTACGTCGCTCCTACTTCAGGTAGCGTATTGGGCTAAGCGGCATCTTAAAGCGCACGAAATGTCGATTAAAATGCACTACTAACCTCCTATGATAGGGCAATCAGAGACCCGTTTATATCATTATATATTATGGTTAATATAAGAATTCAGCCAAATTCTATCACATTTGTTCAATTTACGTCGCTCCTATTTCAGATAGCGTATTGGGCTAAGCGGCACCTTAAAGCGCATGAAATGACGAATAAAATGCACTATTAAGCTTCTATGATAGGGTAATCAGAGACCCCAATAGATCATTTTATATTATGGTTAATTTAAGAATTCAGCGAAACTTTATAACACTTGTTCAATTTACGTAGCTCCAATTTCAGATAGCGTATTGGGCTAGGCGGCACCTTAGAGCGCATGGAATCACGAGTAAAATGCACTACTAAACTTCTAGGATAGGGCAATCAGAGACCCGATTAGATCATCTTATATTATTGCTAATTTAAGAATTCATCGTAACTCTATCACATTTGTCCAATTCACGTCGCTCCTACATCAGATATCGTATTGAACCGGGCGTCATCTTAAAGCGCATGAAATGGCGAATAAAATGCACTACTAACCTTCTCGGATACGGCCATCAGTGACCCAATTAGATCATTTTATATTATGGTTAATATAAGAATTCAATGAAATTCTATCACATTTGTTCAATTTACGTCGCTCCTATATCAGATAGCGTACTGTGCTAAGCGGCATCTCAAAGCGCATGAAATGACGAGTAAAATGCACAGCTAAACTTCTAGGATAGGGCAGACAGACACCCCACTAGATCATTTTATATTATGGTTAATATAAGAATGCTGCGTAATTCTATCACATTTCTTCAATTTACGTCGCTCCTACTTCAGATAGCGTATTGGGCTAAGCGGCATCTTAAAGCGCATGAAATGAAAAGTAAAATGCACTACTAAACTTCTAGGATAGGGCAATCAGACACCCGATTAGATCATTTTATATTATGGTTAATATAAGAATTCTGCGTAATTTCATCACATTTGTTCAATTTACGTCGCCCCTAATTCAGATAGCGTATTGAGCTAGGCGGCATCTTAAAGCGCATGAAATGTCGAGTAAAATGCACTGTTAAACTTCTAGGGTAGGGCAATCAGAGACAAGATTAGATCATTTTATATTATTGTTAATATAAGAATTCTGCGTAATTCTATCACGTTTGTTCAATTTACGTCGCTCCTACTTCAGGTAGCGTATTGGGCTAAGCGGCATCTTAAAGCGCACGAAATGTCGATTAAAATGCACTACTAACCTCCTATGATAGGGCAATCAGAGACCCGTTTATATCATTATATATTATGGTTAATATAAGAATTCAGCCAAATTCTATCACATTTGTTCAATTTACGTCGCTCCTATTTCAGATAGCGTATTGGGCTAAGCGGCACCTTAAAGCGCATGAAATGACGAATAAAATGCACTATTAAGCTTCTATGATAGGGTAATCAGAGACCCCAATAGATCATTTTATATTATGGTTAATTTAAGAATTCAGCGAAACTTTATAACACTTGTTCAATTTACGTAGCTCCAATTTCAGATAGCGTATTGGGCTAGGCGGCACCTTAGAGCGCATGGAATCACGAGTAAAATGCACTACTAAACTTCTAGGATAGGGCAATCAGAGACCCGATTAGATCATCTTATATTATTGCTAATTTAAGAATTCATCGTAACTCTATCACATTTGTCCAATTCACGTCGCTCCTACATCAGATATCGTATTGAACCGGGCGTCATCTTAAAGCGCATGAAATGGCGAATAAAATGCACTACTAACCTTCTCGGATACGGCCATCAGTGACCCAATTAGATCATTTTATATTATGGTTAATATAAGAATTCAATGAAATTCTATCACATTTGTTCAATTTACGTCGCTCCTATATCAGATAGCGTACTGTGCTAAGCGGCATCTCAAAGCGCATGAAATGACGAGTAAAATGCACAGCTAAACTTCTAGGATAGGGCAGACAGACACCCCACTAGATCATTTTATATTATGGTTAATATAAGAATGCTGCGCAATTCTATCACATTTCTTCAATTTACGTCGCTCCTACTTCAGATAGCGTATTGGGCTAAGCGGCATCTTAAAGCGCATGAAATGAAAAGTAAAATGCACTACTAAACTTCTAGGATAGGGCAATCAGACACCCGATTAGATCATTTTATATTATGGTTAATATAAGAATTCAGCTTAATTTTATCACATGTGTTCAATTTACGTCGCTCCTATTTCAGATAGCGTATTGAGATAGGCGGCACCTTAAGGCGCATGGAATGACGAGTGAAATGTACTATTAAACTTCTATGATAGGACAATCAGAGACCCGATTAGGTCATCTTATATTATGATTAATATAAGAATTCACCGTAATTCTATCACATTTGTTCAATTTACGAAGCTCCTATTTCAGATAGCGTATTGGGCTAAACGGCACATTGAAGAGCATGAAATGACGAGTAAAATGCACTATTAAACTTCTATGATAGGGCAATCAGAGATCCGTTTAGATCATTTTAAATTATGGTGAAGATACGAATTCTGTGTAATTCTATCACACTTGTTCAATTTACGTAGCTCCAATTTCAGATAGCGTATTGGGCTAAGCGGCACCTTAAAGCGCATGAAATGACGAGTAAAATGCACCATTAAGCTTCGATGATAGGGTAATCAGAGACCCGATTAGATCATTTTATATTATGGTTAATTTAAGAATTCAGCGAAACTTTATCACACTTGTTCAATTTACGTAGCTCCAATTTCACATAGCGTATTGGGCTAGGTGGCAGCTTAAAGCGCATAAAATATCGAGTAAAATGCACTATTAAGCTTCGATGGTAGGGTAATCAGAGACCCGATTAGATCATTTTATATTATGGTAAATTTAAGAATTCAGCGAATCTTTATCACACTTGTTCAATTTGCGTAGCTCCAATTACAGATAGTGTATTGGGCTAGGCCGCACCTTAAAGCGCATGAAATGGCGAGTAAAATGCACTATTAAACTTCTATGATGGGGCAATCAGAGACCCGATTAGATCATTCTATATTATGGTTAATATAAGAATTCTGCGCAATTCTATCACATTTGTTCAATTCACGTAGCTCCTATTTCGGATAGCGTATTGGGATAGGCGGCACCTTGAAGAGCATGAAATCACGAGTAAAATGCACTACTAAACTTCTATGATAGGGCAATCAGAGTCCTGATTAGATCATTTTATATTATGGTTAATATAAGAATACAGCTTAATTTTGTCACATTTGTTCAATTTACTTCGCCCCTATTTCAGATAGCGTATTGGGCTAGGCGGCATCTTAGAGCGCGTGGAATGACGAGTAAAATGCACTACTAACATTCTGTGATAGGGCAATCAGAGACCCGATTAGATCATTTTATATTATGGTTAATATAAGAATTCAGCGAAATTCTATCACGTCTGTTCAATTTACGTCGCTCCTATTTCAAATAGCGTCTTGGGCTAAGCGGCACCTTAAAGCGCATGAAATGACAAGTAAAATTCACTATTAAACTTCTATGATAGGGCAATCAGAGACCCGAATGGATCATATTATATTATGGTTAATATAAGAATTCAGCAACATTCTATCACATTTGTTCAATTTACGTCGCTCCTATTTCAGATTGCGTATTGGGCTAGGCGGCACCTTAAAGCGCATGAAGTGACGAGTGAAATGCACTATTAAACTTCTATGATAGGGCAATCAGAGACCCGAATGGATCATATTATATAATGTTTAATATAAGAATTCAGCAAAATTCTATCACATTTGTTCAATTTACGTCGCTCCTATTTCAGATAGCGTATTGGGCTAGACGGCACCTTAAAGCGCATGAAATGACGAGTAAAATGCACTTTTAAACTTCTATGATAGGGCAATCAGAAACCGGATAGATCGTATTATATCATGGTTAATATAAGAATTCTGCGTAATTCTATCACATTTGTTCAAATTATGTCGCTCCTATTTCAGATAGCGTATTGGGCTAGGCGGCTCCTTAAAGCGCATGAAATGACGAGTACAATGCACTATTAAACTTCTATGATAGGTCAATCAGAGACCCGAATAGATCATATTATATAATGTTTAATATAAGAATTCAGCAAAATTCTATCACATTTGTTCAGTTTACGTCGCTCCTATTTCAGATAGCGTATTGGGCTAGGCGGCACCTTAAAGCGCATGAAATGACGAGTAAAATGCACTTTTAAACTTCTACGATAGGGCAATCAGAGACCCGAATACATCGTATTATATTATGGTTAATATATGAATTCTGCGTAATTCTATCACGTCTGTTCAATTTACGTAGCTACAATTTCAGATAACGTTTTGGACTAGGTGGCATCTTAAAGCGCATGAAATGTCGAGTAAAATGCACTATTAAACTCCTTGGGTAGGGCAAACAGAGACCCGATTAGATCATTTTATATTACGGTTAATATAAGAATCCTGCGTAATTCTATCACATTTATTCAATTTACATCGCTCCCATTTCATATAGCGCATTGGGCTAAGCGGCACCTTAAAGCGCATGGAATAACGAGTAAAATGCAGTACTAAACTTCTTTGATAGGGCAAGCAGAGACCCGATGAGATCATTTTATATTATGGTTTATATAAGAATTCTGCGTAACTCTATCACATTTATTCAATTTACGCTGCTCCAATTTTAGATAGGGGATTGGGCTAGACGGCACCTTAAAGCGCATGGTGTGACGAGTAAAATGCAGTACTAAACTCCTTTGCTAGGGCAATCAGAGACCCGATGAGATCATTTTATATTATGGTTTATATAAGAATTCTGCGTAACTCTCTCACATTTATTCAATTTACGCTACTCCAATTTCAGATAGCGTATTGGGCGGTTCGGCATCTTAAAGCGCATGAAATGACGAGTAAAATGCACTACTAAACTTCCCGGATAGAGCAATCAGAGATACGATTAGGTCATTTTAAATTATGGTTAATATAAGAATTCTGCGTAATTCTATCACAATTGTTCAATTTACGTCGCTCCTATTTCAGATAGCGTATTGGGCTAGCCGGCACCTTAAAGCGCATGATGTGACGAGTAAAATCCACTATTAAACTTCTATGATAGGGCAAACAGAGACCCGATTAGATCATTTTATATTATGGTTAATATAAGAATTCTGCGAAACTCTATCACATTTATTCAATTTACGCAGCTCCTATTTCAGTTAGCGTATTGGGCGATTCGGCATCTTAAAGCGCATGAAATGACGAGTAAAATGCACTGCTAAACTTCCCGGATAGAGCAATCAGAGATACGATTAGGTCATTTTAAATTGTGGTTAATATAAGAATTCTGCGTAATTCTATCACATTTGTTCAATTTACGTCTCTCCCATTTCAGATAGCGCATTGGGCTAGACGGCACCTTAAAGCGCATGAAACGTCGAGTAAAATGCACTGCTGAACTTCTGTGACAGGGCAATCAGGGACACGATTAGATCATTTTGTATTATTGTTAATATAAGAATTCAACGTAATTTTATCACATTTGATCAATTTATGCCGCTCCCATATCAGATAGCGTATTGGGCTAGGCGGCACCTTAAAGCGCATTATATGACGAGTAAAATGCACTATTAAACTTCTATGATAGGGCAATCAGAGACCCGATCAGATCATCTTAAATTATGGTTAATATAAGAATTCTTGCGTAATTCTATCACATTTGTTCAATTTACGTCGCTCCTATTTCAGATAGCGTATTGGGCGAGGCGGCATCGTAAAGCGCATGAAATGTCGAGTAAAATGCACTATTAAACTTCTATGATAGGGCAATCAGAGACCCGATGAGATCATTTTGTATTATGGTTAATATAAGAATTCTGCGTAACTCTATCACATTTATTCAGTTTACGCAGCTCCAATTTCAGATAGCGGTTTGGGCTAGACGGCACCTTAAAGCGCATGAAATGTCGAGTAAAATGCACTACTGAACTTCTGTGATAGGGCAATCAGAGACACGATCAGATCATCTTAAATTATGGTTAATATAAGAATTCTTGCGTAATTCTATCACATTTGTTCAATTTACGTCGCTCCTATTTCAGATAGCGTATTGGGTTAAGCGGCATCTTAAAGCGCATGAAATTGCGAGTAAAATGCACTACTAAACTTCACGGATAGGGCAATCACAGACCCGACAAGGTCATTTCAAATTATGGGTAATATAAGAATCCTGCGTAATTCTATCACATTTATTCAATTTACATCGCTCCCATTTCATATAGCGCATTGGGCTAAGCGGCACCTTAAAGCGCATGGAATGACGAGTAAAATGCAGTACCAAACTTCTTTGACAGGGCAAGCAGAGACCCGATGAGATCATTTCATATTATGGTTTATATAAGAATTCTGCGTAACTCTATCACATTTATTCTATTTACGCTGCTCCAATTTTAGATAGCGGATTGGGCTAGAAGGCACCTTAAAGCGCATGAAATGACGAGTAAAATGCACTGCTGAACTTCTGTGACAGGGCAATCAGAGACCCGATTAGATCATCTTAAATTATGGTTAATATAAGAATTCTGCGTAATTCTATCACATTTGTTCAATTTACGTCGCCCCTATTTCATATAGCGCATTGGGCTAAGCGGCACCTTAAAGCGCATGGAATGACGAGTAAAATGCAGTACCAAACTTCTTTGACAGGGCAAGCAGAGACCCGATGAGATCATTTCATATTATGGTTTATATAAGAATTCTGCGTAACTCTATCACATTTATTCTATTTACGCTGCTCCAATTTTAGATAGCGGATTGGGCTAGAAGGCACCTTAAAGCGCATGAAATGACGAGTAAAATGCACTGCTGAACTTCTGTGACAGGGCAATCAGAGACCCGATTAGATCATCTTAAATTATGGTTAATATAAGAATTCTGCGTAATTCTATCACATTTGTTCAATTTACGTCGCCCCTATTTCAGATAGCGTATTGGGCTAGGCGGCACCTTAAAGCGCATGGTGTGATGAGTAAAATGCAGTACTAAACTCCTTTGCTAGGGCAATCAGAGACCCGATGAGATCATTTTATATTATGGTTTATATAAGAATTCTGCGTAACTCTATCACATTTATTCAATTTACGTTACTCCAATTTCAGATAGCGTATTGGGCGATTCGGCATCTTAAAGCGCATGAAATGACGAGTAAAATGCACTACTAAACTTCCCGGATAGGGCAATCAGAGATACGATTAGGTCATTTTAAATTATGGTTAATATAAGAATTCTGCGTAATTCTATCACATTTGTTCAATTTACGTCGCTCCCATTTCAGATAGCGCATTGGGCTAGACGGCACCTTAAAGCGCATGAAATGACGAGTGAAATGCACTATTAAACTTCTATGATAGGACAATCAGAGACCCGAATAGATCATATTATATTATGGTTAATATAAGAATTCTGCAAAATTCTATCACATTTGTTCAATTTACGTCGCTCCTATTTCAGATAGCGTATTGGGCTTGGCGGCACCTTAAACAGCGTAGAATGACGAGTAAAATGCACTGCTAACCTTCTATGCTAGGGCAATCAAAGACCCGATTAGATCATCCTATATTATGGTTAATATAAGAATTGTGCGTAATTCTATCACATTTGTTCAATTTATGTCGCTCCTATTCCAGATAGCGTATTGCGCTAGGCGGCACCTTAAAGCGCATGAAATGACGAGTAAAATGCACTGTTGAGCTTCTATGATAGGGCAATCAGAGACCCGAATAGATCGTATTATATTATGGTTTATTTAAGAATTCTGCGTAATTCTATCACGTTTGTTCAATTTACGTAGCTCCAATTTCAGATAGCGTATTGAGCTAGGCGGCATCTTAAAGCGCACTAAATGTCGAGTAAAATGCACTACTAAACTTCTAGGATAGGGCAATCAGAGACCCGATTAGATCATCTTATATTATGGTTAATATAAGAATTCTGCGTAATTCCATCACGTTTGTTCAATTTACGCAGCTCCAATTTCAGATAGCGGATTGGGCTAGACGGCACCTTAATGCGCATGAAATGTAGAGTAAAATGCACTATTAAACTTCTATGAAAGGGCAATCAGAGACCCGATGAGATCATTTTGTATTATGGTTAATATAAGAATTCTGCGTAATTCTATCACATTTGTTCAATTTACGTCGCTCCTATTTCAGATAGCGTATAGGGCAAAGCGGCACCTTAAACCGCATGGAATGACGAGTAAAATGCAGTACTAAACTTCTTTGATAGGGCAATCAGAGACCCGATGTGATCATTTTATATTATGGTTTATATAAGAATTCTGCGTAACTCTATCACATTTATTCAATTTACGCAGCTCCAATTTCAGATAGCGGATTGGGCTAGACGGCACCTTAAAGCGCATGAAATGTAGAGTAAAATGCACTATTAAACTTCTAGGGTAGGGCAAACAGAGACCCGATTAGATCATTTCATATTATGGTTAATTTAAGAATTCAGAGAAATTCTATCGCATTTGTTCCATTTACGTCGCTCCTATTTCAGATAGCGTATTGGGCTAAGCGGCACCTTAAAGCGCATGAAATGACGAGTAGAATGCACTATTAAACTTCTATGATAGGTCAATCAGAGAACCGTATATATCGTATTATATTATGGTTAATATAAGTATTCTGCGTAATTCTATCACCTTTGTTCAATTTATGTCGCTCCTATTTCAGATAGCGTATTGGGCTTGGCGGCACCTTAAACAGCGTAGAATGACGAGTAAAATGCACTGCTAACCTTCTATGCTAGGGCAATCAAAGACCCGATTAGATCATCCTATATTATGGTTAATATAAGAATTGTGCGTAATTCCATCACGTTTGTTCAATTTACGCAGCTCCAATTTCAGATAGCGTATTGGGCTAGGCGGCACCTTAAAGCGCACGAAATGTCGAGTAAAATGCACTATTAAACTTCTATGAAAGGGCAATCAGAGACCCGAATAGATCGTATTATATTATGGTTAATATAAGTATTTAACGTAATTTTATCACATTTGTTCAATTTATATCGCACCTATTTCAGATAGCGTATTGGGCTAGGTTGCATCATAAAGCGCATGAAATGTCGAGTAAAATGCACTATTAAAATTCTAGGGCAGGCCAGCACAGAGCCGATTAGATCATTTTATATTATGGTTAATTTAAGAATTCAGCGAAACTCTATCACACTTGTTCAATTTACGTAGCTCCAATTTCAGATAGCCTATTGGGCTAGGCGACACCTTAAAGCGCATGAAATAACGAGTAAAATGCAGTATTAAACTTCTATGATAGGGCAATCAGAGACCCGATTAGATCCTTTTATTACTGTTAATATAAGAATTCAGCGAAATTCTATCACATTTGTTCAATTTACGTTGCTCCTATTTCAGATAGCCTATTGGGCTAAGCGGCACCTTAAAGCGCATGAAATGACGAGTAAAATGCACTATTAAACTTCTACGATAGGGCAATCAGAGACCCGATTAGATTATTTCATATTATTGTTATTATAAGAATTCAACGTAATTTTATCACATTTGTTCTATTTATGTCGCTCCTATTTCAGATAGCGTATTGGGTCAAGCGGCACCTTAAAACGCATGAAATGACGAGTAACATGCACTGTTAAACTTCTATGATAGAGCAATCAGAGACCGGAATAGATCGTATTATATTATGGTTAATATAAGAATTCTGCGTAATTCTATCACATTTGTTCAATTTGTGTCGCTCCTATTTCAGATAGCGTATTGGACTTGGCGACACCTTAAAGCGCATGGAATGACGAGTAAAATGCACTATTAAACTTCTATGATAGGGCAATCAGAGACCCGATTAGATCATTTTATATTATGGTTAATATAAGAATTCAGCGAAATTCTATCATATTTGTTCAATTTACGTCGCTCCTATTTCAGATAGCGTATTGGGCTAGGCGGCACCTTAAAGCGCATGAAATGACGACTAAAATGCACTATTAAACTTCTATGATAGGGCAATCAGAGAACCGAATAGATCGTATTATATTATGGTTAATATAAGAATTCAGCGTAATTTTATCACATTTGTTCAATTTACGTCGCCCCTATTTCAGATAGCGTACTGGGCTAGACGGCACCTTAAAGCGCATGAAATGGCGAGTGAAATGCACTATTAAACTTCTATGATAGGGCAATCAGAGACCCGAATAGATCATATTATATTATGGTCAATATAAGAATTCTGCGTAACTCTATCACATTTGTTCAATTTATGTCGCTCCTATTTCAGATAGCGTATTGGGCTAAGCAGCATCTTATAGCGCATGCAATTACGAGTAAAATGCACTACTAAACTTCTCGGGTAGGGCAATCACAGACCCGAATACATCGTATTATATTATGGTTAATATATGAATTCTGCGTAATTCTATCACGTCTGTTCAATTTACGTATCTCCAATTTCAGATAGCGTTTTGGACTAGGTGGCATCTTAAAGCGCATGAAATGTCGAGTAAAATGCACTATTAAACTTCTAGGGTAGGGCAAACAGAGACCCGTTTAGATCATTTTATATTATAGTTAATATAAGAATTCAGCGTAATTTTATCACATTTGTTCAATTTACGTCGCTCCTATTTCAGATAGCGTATTCGGCTAGGCGGCACCTGAAAGCGCATGAAATGACGAGTAAAATGCACTATCAAACTTCTAAGATAGCGCAATCAGAGTCCCGATTAGATCATTTTAAATTATGGTTAATATAAGAATTCTTGCGTAATTCTATCACATTTGTTCAATTTTCGTCGCCCCTCTTTCAGATAGCGTATTGGGCTAGCTGGCATCTTAAAGCGCATGAAATGTCGAGTAAAATGCACTACTAAACTTCTTGGATAGGGTAATCAGAGACCCGAATAGGTCATGTTATATTATGATTAATATAAGGATGCAGCGTAATTCTATCACATTTGTTCAATTTACGTCGCTCCTATTTCATATGGCGTACTGGGCTAAGCGGCACCTCAAAGCGCATGTAATGACGCGTGAAATGCTCTATTAAACTTCTATGATAGGGCAATCAGCGACCCGATTTGATCATCTTATATTATGATTAATATAAGGATGCAGCGTAATTCTATCACATTTGTTCAATTTACGTCACTCCTATTTCAGATAGCGTATTGGGCTAGGCGGCATCTTAAAGCGCGTGGAATGTCGAGTAAAATGCACTACTGACCTTCTATGATTGGGCAATCAGACACCCGATTAGATCATTTTAAATTATGGTTAATATTAGAATTCTGCGTAATTCTATCACATTTGTTCAATTTACGTCGCTCCTTATTCAGAAAGCGTGTTGGGTTAAGCGGCACCTTAAAGCGCATGAAATGACGAGTAAAATGTACTACTAAACTTCTATGATAGGGCAATCAGCGACCCGATTTGATCATCTTATATTATGATTAATATAAGGATGCAGCGTAATTCTATCACATTTGTTCAAATTACGTCGCTCCTATTTCAGATAGCGTATCGGGCGAGGCGGCATCTTAAAGCGCATGAAATGTCGAGTAAAATGCACTACTAAACTTCTATGATAGGGCAATCGGAGTCCCGATTAGATCATTTTATATTATTGTTAATATAGGAATTCAGCGTAATTTTATCACATTTGTTCAATTTACGTCGCCCCTTTATCAGATAGCGTATTGGGCTAAGCGGCATCTCAAAGCGCATGAAGTGCCGAGTAAAATGCACTATTAAACTTCTAGGGTAGGTCGAATAAAGACCCAATTAGATCATTTTATATAATGTATAATATAAGAATTCTGCGTACTTGTATCACATTTGTTCAATTTACGTCGCTCCTATTTCAGATAGCGTACTGGGCTGGGTGACATCTTAAGCGCATGAAATGCCGAGTAAAATGCACTACAAAACTTCTAGGATAGGGCAATCAGAGACCCGATTAGGTCATCTTATATTATGATTAATATAATAATTCAACCTAATTCTATCACATTTTTTCAATTTACGTCGCTCCTATTTCAGATAGCGGATTGGGCTATACGGCACCTTCAAGCGCATGAAATGACGAGTAAAATGCACTATTAAACATCTATGATAGGGCAATCAGAGACCCGATTAGATCATTTTAAATTATGGTTAATATAAGAATTCTGCGTAAGTCTATCACATTTGTTCAATTTACGCAGCTCCAATTTCAGGTAGCGGATTGGTCTAGACGGTACCTTAAAGCGCATGAAATGACGAGTAAAACGCACTATTGAACTTTTTTGATAGGGCAATCAGAGACCCGATTAGGTAATTTTATATTATTGATAATGTAAGAATTCATCGAAATTCTATCACATTTGTTCAATTTACGTCGCTCCTATTTCAGATAGCGTATCGGGCTAAGCAGAATCTTAAAGGGCATGAAATGTCGATTAAAATGCACTACTAAACTTTTATGATAGGTTAATTAGAGACCCCATTAGATCATTTTATATTATGGTTAATATAAGAATTCTGCGTAATTCTATCACATTTGTTGAATTTAGGTAGCTCCAATATCAGATAGCGGAGTGGGCTGGGCGGGACGTTAAAGCGCATGAAATGACGAGTGAAATGCTCTACTAACCTTCTATGATATGGCAATCAGAGACCCGATTAGATCATTTTATATTATGGTTAATATAAGAATTCGTCGTAACTCTATCACATTTGTCCAATTTACGTATCTCCAATTTCAGATAGTGTATTGAGATAGGCGACACCTTAAAGCGCATGAAATGACGAGTAAAATGCAGTATTATACTTCTATGATAGGGCAATCTGAGACCCGAATAGATCATATTATATTATGGTTAATATAAGAATTCTGCGTGATTCTATCACATTTGTTCAATTTACGTCGCTCCTACTCCAGATAGCGTATTGGGCTAAGCGGTACCGTAAAGCGCATGAAATGACGAGTCAAATGCACAGTTAAACTTCTATGATAGGGCAATCAGAGACCCGATTAGATCATTCTATATTCTTGTTAATATAAGAATGCAGCGTAATTGAACCACATTTACTCAATTTACGTCGCTCCTATTTCAGATAGCGTATTGGGCTGAGCTGAATCTTAAAGGGCATGAAATGTCGAGTAAAATGCACTACTAAACTTCTCGGATAGGGCAATCAGTGACCCGATTAGATCATTTAAATTATGGTTAATATAAGAATTATGCGTAGTTCTATCACATTTGTTCAATTTACGTTGCGCCTATTTCAGATAGCGTATTGGGCTAAACGGCACCTTAAAGCGCATGAAATGACGAGTAAAATGCACCATTAAACTTCTATGATAGGGCAATCAGAGACCCGATTATATCATTTCATATTATTGTTAATATAAGAATAAAGCGTAATTTTATCACATTTGTTCAATTTACGTCGCCCCTATTTCAGATAGCGTATTGGGCTAGGTGGCACCCTAAAGCGCATGAAATGTCTAGCAAAATGCACTATTAAACTTCTGGGGTAGGGCAAACAGAGACCCGATTACATCATTTTATATTATGGTTCATTTAAGAATTGAGCGAAATTCTATCACATTTGTTCAATTTACGTCGCTCCTATTTCAGATAGCGTATTGGGCTAGGGGGCATCATAAAGAGCGTAGAATGACGAGTAAAATGCACTACTAACCTTCTATGATTGGGCAATCAAAGACCCGATTAGATCATTCTATATTATGGTTAATCTAAGAATTCTGCGTAATTCTATCACGTTTGTTCAATTTACGTAGCTACAATTTCAGATAGCGTATTGGGCTAGGTGGTAACTTAAAGCGCATGAAATGTCGAGTAAAATGCACTATTAAACTTATATGATAGGACCATCAGAGACCAGATTAGATCATTTTAAATTATGATTAATATAAGAATTCAGCGTAATTTTATCACATTTGTTCAATTTACGACGCTCCTATTTCAGATAGCGTACTGGGCGAGGTGGCATCTTAAAGCGCATGAAATGTCGAGTAAAATGCACTGTTAAAGTTCTAGGGTATGGCAATCAGAGACCCGATTAGGTCATCTTATATTATGATTAATATAAGAATTCAGCGTAATTCTATCACATTTGTTCAATTTACGTCGCTCCTATTTCAGATAGCGTATTGGGATAGGCGGCATCTTAAAGCGCAAGAACTGACGAGTAAAATGCACTATTAAACTTCTATGATAGGGCAATCAGAGACCCGATTAGATCACGCAATATTATGGTTAATATAAGAATTCAGCGAAATTCTATCACATTTGTTCAATTTACGTCGCTCCGGTTTCAGATAGCGTATTGGGCTAAGCGGCACCATAAAGCGCTTGAAATGACGAGTAAACTGCACTATTAAACTTCTGTGATGGGGCAATCGGAGACCCGAATATATCATATTATATTAGTGTTAATATAAGAATTCTGCGTAATTCTATCACATTTGTTCAATTTACGACGCTCTTATTTCAGTTAGTATATTGGACGAGGCGGCATCTTAAAGCGCATGAAATGTCGAGTAAAATGCACTATTAAACTTCTTTGATAGGGCAATCAAAGACCCAAATAGATCATTTTATATTATTGTTAATATAAGAATTCAACGTAGTTTTATCACATTTGTTCAATTTACGTCGCTCCTATATTAGATAGCGTATTGGGCTAAGCGGCATCTTAAAGCGCATGAAATGTTGAGTAAAATGCACTACTAAACTTCTAGGATAGGGCAATCCGAGACCCGATTTGATCATCTTATATTATGATTAATATAAGAATTCAGTGTAATTCTATCACATTTGTTCAATTGACGTCGCTCCTATTTCAGATAGCGTATTGGGCTAGGCGGCACCTTAAAGCGCATGATGTGGCGAGTAAACAGCTCTATTTAACTTCTATGATAGGGCAAACAGAGACCCGAATAGGTCGTATTATATTATGGTTTATATAAGAATTCTGCGTAATTCTATCACATTTGTTCAATTTATGTCGCTCCTATTTCAGATAGCGTAGTGGACTAGGCGGCACCTTAAAGCGCATGAAATGTCGAGTAAAATGCACTATTAAGCTTCTATGATAGGGCAATCAGAGACCCGAATAGATCATATTATATTATGGTTAATATAAGCATTCTGCGTAATTCTATCACATTTGTTCAATTTACGTCGCTCCTATTTCAGATAGCGCATTGGGCTAAGCGGCACCTTAAAGCGCATGGCATTACGAGTACAATGCAGTACTAAACTTCTTTGATAGGGCAATCAGAGACCCGATGAGATCATTTTATATTATGGTTTATATAAGAATTCTGCGTAACTCTATCACATTTATTCAATTTACGCTACTCCAACTTCAGATAGCGGATTGGGCTAGACGGCGACTTAAAGCGCATGAAATGACGAGTAAAATGCACTGCTGAACTTCTATGATAGAGCAATCAGAGACCCGAATAGATCGCATTATATTATGGTTAATATAAGAATTCAGCGTAATTTTATCACATTTGTTCAATTTACGTCGCCCATATTTCAGATAGCGTACTGGGCTAGGCGGCACCTTAAAGCGCATGAAATGACGAGTGAAATGCACTATTAATCTTCTATGATAGGGCAATCAGAGACCCGAATAGATCATATTATATTATGGTTAATATTAGAATTCAGCAAAATTCTATCACATTTGTTCAATTTACATCGCTCCAATTTCAGATAGCGTGTTGGGCTAGGCGGCACCTTAAAGCACATGAAATGACGAATAAAATGCACTATTAAACTTCTATGATAGGGCAATCAGAGACCCGAATACATCGTATTATATTATGGTTAATATATGAATTCTGCGTAATTCTATCACATTTATTCAATTTACGTAGCTCCAATTTCAGATAGCGTTTTGGACTAGGTGGCATCTTAAAGCGCATGAAATGTCGAGTAAAATGCACTATTAAACTTCTAGGGTAGGGCAAACAGAGACCCGATTAGATCAGTTTATATTATGGTTAATATAAGAATTCAGCGTAATTTTATCACATTTGTTCAATTTACGTCGCTCCTATTTCAGATAGCGTATTGGGCGATTCGGCATCTTAAAGCACATGAAATGACGAGTAAAATGCACTACTAAACTTCTCGGATAGGGCAATCAGAGATACGATGAGATCATTTTATATTATGGTTTATATAAGAATTCTGCGTAACTCTATCATATTTATTCAATTTACTCTGCTCCAATTTCAGATAGCGGATTGGGCTAGACGGCGCCTTAAAGCGCATGAAATGTCGAGTAAAATGCACTGCTGAACATCTGTGACAGGGCAATCAGAGACCCGATTAGATCATCTTAAATTATGGTTAATATATGAATTCTGCGTAATTCTATCACATTTGTTCAATTTACGTCGCCCCTATTTCAGATAGCGTATTGGGCTAGGTGGCATCTTAAAGCGCATGAAATGTCGAGTAAAATGCACTAGTAAACTTCTATGATAGTGCAATCAGAGACCCGATTAGATCATTCTGTATTATTGTTAATATAAGAATTCAACGTAATTTTAACACATTTGTTCAATTTATGTCGCTCCTATTTCAGATAGCGTATTGCGCAAGGCGGCACCTTAAAGCGCATGATGTGTCGAGTAAAATCCACTATTAAACTTGTATGATAGGGCAATCAGAGACCCGAATAGATCATATTATATTATGGTTAATATAAGAATTCTGCGTAATTCTATCACATTTGTTCAATTTACGTCGCTCCCATTTCAGATAGCGCATTGGGCTAAGTGGCACCTTAAAGCGCATGGCGTGACGAGTAAAATGCAGTACTAAACTTCTTTTATAGGGCAATCAGAGACCCGATGAGATCATTTTATATTATGGTTTATATAAGAATTCTGCGTAACTCTATCACATTTATTCAATTTACGTCGCTCCAATTTCAGATAGCGTATTGGGCTAGGTGGCATCTTAAAGCGCATGAAATGTCGAGTACAATGCACTAGTAAACTTCTATGATAATGCGATCAGAGACCCGATTAGATCACTTTGTATTATTGTTAATATAAGAATTCAACGTAATTTTATCACATTTGTCCAATTTATGTCGCTCCTATTTCAGATAGCGTATTGGGCTAGGCGGCACCTTAAAGCGCATGATGTGATGAGTAAAATCCACTATTAAACTTCTATGATAGGGCAAACAGAGACCCGATTAGATCATTTTATATTATGGTTAATATAAGAATTCAGCTTAATTTTATCACATTTGTTCAATTTACGTCGCCCCTATGTGAGATAGCGTATTGGGTTAGGCGGCACCTTAAAGCGCATGGAATAACGAGTATAATGCACTACTAAACTTCTTTGATAGGGCAATCAGAGACCCGAATAGATCATATTATATCATGGTTAATATAAGAATTCTATCACATTTGTTCAATTTACGTCGCTCCTGCTTCAGATGGCGTATTCGTCTAAGCGGCACCTTAAAGCGCATGAAATGTCGAGTAAAGTGCACTACTAAACTTCTAGGATGGGGCAATCAGAGACCCGATTAGATCGTCGTATATTATGGTTAATTTAAGAATTCGTCGTAACTCTATCACATTTGTTTAATTTACGTAGCTCTAATTTCAGATCGCGTATTGGGATAGGCTGCACCTTAAAGCGCATGAAATGACGAGTAAAATGCAATACTAAACTTCTAGGATAGGGCAATCAGAGACCCGATCAGGTCATCTTGTATTATGATTAATATAAGGATGCAGCGTAATTTTATCACATTTGATCAATTTACGTCGCTCCAATTTCAGACAGCGTGTTGGGCTAGGCGGCATCTTAAAGCGCGTCAAATGTCGACTAAAATGCACTGCTAACCTTCTATGATTGGGCAATCAGACACCCGATTAGATCATTTTATATTATGGTTAATATAAGAATTCAGCTTAATTTTATCACATTTGTTCAATTTACGTCGCTCCAATTTCAGACAGCGTGTTGGGCTAGGCGTCAATTTAAAGCGCATGAAATGACGAGTAAAATGCACTATTAAACTTCTATGATAGAGCAATCGGAGACACGATTAGATCATTTTATATTATTGTTAATGTAAGAATTCGGCGTAATTTTATCACACTTGTTCAATTTACGACGCTCCTATTTCAGATAGTGTATTGGGCTAGGTTGCATCATAAAGCGCATGAAATGCCGAGTAAAATGCACTATTAAACTTATATGATAGGGCCATCAGAGACCAGATTAGATCATTTTAAATTATGATTAATATAAGAATTCAGCGTAATTCTATCACGTTTGTTCTATTTACGTAGCTCCTATTTCAGATAGCTTATTGGACCAGGCGGCATCTGAAAGCGCATGAAATGTCAAGTAAAATGCACTACTAAACTTCTCGGATTGGGCATTCAGAGACTCGATTAGGTCATCTCATATTATGGTTAATATAAGAATTCAGCGTAATTTTATCACATTTGTTCAATTTACGTCGCTCCTATTTCAGATAGCGTATTCGGCTAGGCGGCACCTGAAAGCGCATGAAATGACGAGTAAAATGCACTATCAAACTTCTAAGATAGCGCAATCAGAGTCCCGATTAGATCATTTTAAATTATGGTTAATATAAGAATTCTTGCGTAATTCTATCACATTTGTTCAATTTTCGTCGCCCCTCTTTCAGATAGCGTATTGGTCTAAGCGGTATGATAATGGGCATGAAATGTTGAGTAAAATGCACTACTAAATTTCTGGTATAGGGCAATCGGAGACCCGATTAGATCATTTTATATTATTCTTAATATAAGAATTTAGCGTCACTTTATCACATTTTTCAATTTACGTCGCCCCTATTTCAGATAGCGTATTGGGCTAGGTGGCATCTTAAAGCGCATGAAATGTCGAGTAAAATGCACTACTAAACTTCTTGGATAGGGCAATCTGAGACCCGAATAGGTCTTGTTATATTATGATTAATATAAGGACGCAGCGTAATTCTATCATATTTGTTCAAATTACGTCGTTCCTATTTCAGATAATATATTGGGCTTGGCGGCAACTTAAAGCGTGTGGAATGACGAGTAAAATGCACTCCTAACCTTCTATGATAGGGCAATCTGAGACCCGATTAGATCATTTTATATTATGGTTAATATAAGAATTCAGCGAAATTCTATCATATTTGTTCAATGTACGTCGCTCCTATTTCAGTTAGTGTGTTGGGCTAAGCGGCACCTTAAAGCGCATGAAATGACGAGTAAAATGCACTACTAAGCTTCTTTAATTGGGCAATCAGAGACCCGAATAAATCATTTTATGTTATGGTTAATATAAGAATTCTGCGTAACTCTATCACATTTATTCAATTTACGCAGGTCCAATTTCAGATAGCGTATTGGCCTAGGCTGCACCTTAAAGCGCATGAAATGGCGAGTAAAATGCACTATTAAACTTCTATGATAGGGCAATGAGAGACCCGATTAGATCATTTTATATTATGGTTAATATAAGAATTCTGCGAAATTGTATCACATTTGTTCAATTTACGTCGCTCCTATTTCAGATAGCGTACTGGGCTGGGTGGCATCTTAAGCGCATGAAATGCCGAGTAAAATGCACTACAAAACTTCTAGGATAGGGCAATCAGAGACCCGATTAGGTCATCTTATATTATGATTAATATAATAATTCAACCTAATTCTATCACATTTTTTCAATTTACGTCGCTCCTATTTCAGATAGCGGATTGGGCTATACGGCACCTTCAAGCGCATGAAATGACGAGTAAAATGCACTATTAAACATCTATGATAGGGCAATCAGAGACCCGATTAGATCATTTTAAATTATGGTTAATATAAGAATTCTGCGTAAGTCTATCACATTTGTTCAATTTACGCAGCTCCAATTTCAGGTAGCGGATTGGTCTAGACGGTACCTTAAAGCGCATGAAATGACGAGTAAAACGCACTATTGAACTTTTTTGATAGGGCAATCAGAGACCCGATTAGGTAATTTTATATTATTGATAATGTAAGAATTCATCGAAATTCTATCACATTTGTTCAATTTACGTCGCTCCTATTTCAGATAGCGTATCGGGCTAAGCAGAATCTTAAAGGGCATGAAATGTCGATTAAAATGCACTACTAAACTTTTATGATAGGTTAATTAGAGACCCCATTAGATCATTTTATATTATGGTTAATATAAGAATTCTGCGTAATTCTATCACATTTGTTGAATTTAGGTAGCTCCAATATCAGATAGCGGAGTGGGCTGGGCGGGACGTTAAAGCGCATGAAATGACGAGTGAAATGCTCTACTAACCTTCTATGATATGGCAATCAGAGACCCGATTAGATCATTTTATATTATGGTTAATATAAGAATTCGTCGTAACTCTATCACATTTGTCCAATTTACGTATCTCCAATTTCAGATAGTGTATTGAGATAGGCGACACCTTAAAGCGCATGAAATGACGAGTAAAATGCAGTATTATACTTCTATGATGGGGCAATCTGAGACCCGAATAGATCATATTATATTATGGTTAATATAAGAATTCTGCGTGATTCTATCACATTTGTTCAATTTACGTCGCTCCTACTCCAGATAGCGTATTGGGCTAAGCGGTACCGTAAAGCGCATGAAATGACGAGTCAAATGCACAGTTAAACTTCTATGATAGGGCAATCAGAGACCCGATTAGATCATTCTATATTATGGTTAATATAAGAATTCAGCGAAATTCTATCACATTTGTTCAATTTATGTCGCTCGTATTTCAGATAGCGTATTGGGCTAGGTGGCATCTTAAAGCGCATGAAATGTCGAGTAAAATGCACTAGTAAACTTCTATGATAGTGCAATCAGAGACCCGATTAGATCATTTTGTATTATTGTTAATATAAGAATTCAACGTAATTTTATCACATTTGTTCAATTTATGTCGCTCCTATTTCAGATAGCGTATTGGGCTAGGCGGCACCTTAAAGCGCATGATGTGACGAGTAAAATCTACTATTAAACTTCTATGATAGGGCAAACAGAGACCCGATTAGATCATTTTATATTATGGTTAATATAAGAATTCTGCGTAACTCTATCACATTTATTCAATTTACGCAGCTCCTATTTCAGATAGCGTATTGGGCGATTCGGCATCTTAAACCGCATGAAATGACGAGTAAAATGCACTACTAAACTTCCCGGATAGGGCAATCAGAGATACGATTAGGTCATTTTAAATTATGGTTAATATAAGAATTCTGCGTAATTCTATCACATTTGTTCAATTTACGTCGCTCCCATTTCAGATAGCGCATTGGGCTAGACGGCACCTTAAAGCGCATGAAACGTCGAGTAAAATGCACTGCTGAACTTCTGTGACAGGGCAATCAGGGACCCGATTAGATCATTTTGTATTATTGTTAATATAAGAATTCAACGTAATTTTATAACATTTGATCAATTTATGCAGCTCCCATTTCAGGTAGCGTATTGGGCTAGGCGGCACCTTAATGCGCATGAAATGACGAGTAAAATGCACTACTAAACTTCTGTGATAGGGCAATCAGAGACCCGATTAGATCATCTTAAATTATGGTTAATATAAGAATTCTGCGTAATTCTATCACGTCTGTTCACTTTACGTCGCTCCTATTTCAGATAGCGTATTGGGCTAGGCGGCATCTTAAAGCGCATGAAATGACGAGTAAAATGCACTACTAAACTTCCCGGATAGGGGAATCAGAGACCCGATGAGATCATTTTGTATTATGGTTAATATAAGAATTCTGCGTAATTCTATCACGTTTGTTCAATTTACGTCGCTCCTATTTCAGATAGCGTATTGGGCTTGGCGGCACCTTAAAGCGCGTAGAATGACGAGTAAAATGCACTGCTAACCTTCTATGCTAGGGCAATCAAAGACCCGATTAGATCATTCTATATTATGGTTAATATTAGAATTCTGCATAATTCTATCACATTAGTTCAATTTACGACGCTCCTATTTCAGATAGTATATTGGGCTAGGCGGCATCTTAAAGCGCATGGCATGTGGAGTAAAATGCACTACTAAACTTCTATGATAGGGCAATCAGTCACCCGAATAGATCATATTATATTATGGTTAATATAAGAATTCTGCGTAATTCAACCACGTTGGTTCAATTTACGCCGCTCCTACTTCAGATAGCGTATTGGGCTAAGCGGCATCTCAAAGCGCATGAAATGACGAGTAAAATGCACTATTAAACTTCTATGATAGGGCAATCAGAGACCCGATTAGATCATTTTAAATTATGGTTAATATAAGAATTCCACGTAATTTTATCACATTTGATCAATTTACGTCGCACCTATTTCAGATAGCGTATTGGGCTAAGCGGCATCTCAAAGCGCATGAAAGTGCGAGTAAAATGCACTATTAAACTTCTAGGTTAGGGCGAACGGAGACCCGATTAGATCATTTTACATTATGGTTAATATAAGAATTCAGCGAAATTCTATCACACTTGTTCAATTTACGTAGCTCCAATTTCAGATAGCGCATTGGGCTAAGCGGCACCATAAAGCGCATGAAATGACGAGAACAATCCACTATTCAACTTCTATGATAAGGCAATCAGAGACCCGATTACATCATTTTAAATTATGGTTAATCCAAGAATTCTGCGTAATTCTATCACATTTGTTCAATTTACGTCGCTCCTATTTCGGATAACGTATTGTGCTAAGAAGCATCTCAAAGCGCATGGAATAGCGAGCAAAATGCACTATTAAACTTCTAGGATAAGGCAAACGGAGACCCGATTATATCTTTTTATATTACGGTTAGCATAAGAATGCAGCGTAATTCTATCACATTTGTTCAACTTACGTCGCTCCTATTTCAGGTAGCGTATCGTGCTACGCGGCAGCTCAAAGCGCATGAAATGGCGAGTAAAATGCACTACTAAACTTCTAGGGTGGGGCGAACAGAGACCCGATTAGATCATTTTACATTATGGTTAATATAAGAATTCACCGAAATTCTATCACATTTGTTCAATTTACGTCACTCCTATTTCAAATAGCCTACTGGGCTAGGCGGCATGCTAAAGCTCGTGGAATGTCGAGTGGAATACACTATTAAACTTCTAGGGTGCGGCGAACAGAGACCCGATTAGATCATCTTACATTACGGTTAATATAAGAATGCAGCGTAATTCTATCACATTTGTTCAATTTACGTCGCTCCTATTTCAGAGAGCGTATTGGGCTAGGCGGCACCTTAAAGCGCATGGAATAACGAGTATAATGCACTACTAAACTTCTTTGATAGGGCAATCAGAGACCCGATTAGATCATTTTATATCATGGTTAATATAAGAATTCTGCATAATTCTATCACATTTGTTCAATTTACGTCGCTCCTGCTTCAGATGGCGTATTCGTCTAAGCGGCACCTTAAAGCGCATGAAATGTCGAGTAAAGTGCACTACTAAACTTCTAGGATGGGGCAATCAGAGACCCGATTAGATCGTCGTATATTATGGTTAATTTAAGAATTCGTCGTAACTCTATCACATTTGTTTAATTTACGTAGCTCTAATTTCAGATCGCGTATTGGGATAGGCTGCACCTTTAAGCGCATGAAATGACGAGTAAAATGCAATACTAAACTTCTAGGATAGGGCAATCAGAGACCCGATCAGGTCATCTTGTATTATGATTAATATAAGGATGCAGCGTAATTTTATCACATTTGATCAATTTACATCGCCCCTATTTCAGATAGCGTATTAGGCTAGGTGGCATCTCAAAGCGCATGAAATGTCGAGTAAAATGCACTATTGAACTTCTAGGGTAGGGCAAACAGAGACCCGATTGCGTCATCTTATATTATGATTAATATAAGGATGCACCGTAATTCCATCACATTTGTTCAATTTACGTCGCTCCAATTTCAGACAGCGTGTTGGGCTAGGCGTCATCTGAAAGCGCGTGAAATGTCGACTAAAATGCACTGCTAACCTTCTATGATTGGGCATTCAGACACCCGATTAGATCATTTTATATTATGGTTAATATAAGAATTCAGCTTAATTTTATCACATTTGTTCAATTTACGTCGCCCCTATTTCAGATAGCGTATTGGGATAGGCGGCATCTTAAAGCGCATGAACTAACGAGTATAATGCACTACTAAACTTCTTTGATAGGGCAATCAGAGACCCGATTAGATCATTTTATGTTATTGTTAATATAAGAATTCAGCGTAATTTTATCACATTTGATCAATTTACGTCGCTCCTATTTCAGATAGCGTATTGGGCTAGGTGGCATCTTAAAGCGCATGAAATGTCGAGTAAAATGCACTTCTAAACTTCTTTGATAGGGCATTCAGAGGCCCGATTAGATCATTTTATGTTATGGTTAATATAAGAATTCTGCGTAACTCTATCACATTTATTCAATTTATGCAGCTCCAATTTCAGATAGCGTATTGGGCTAAGCGGTACCTTAAAGCGCATGAAATGACGAGTAAAATGCACTATTAAACTTCTATGATAGGGCAATCAGAGATCCGAATAGATCATATTACATTATGGTTGATATAAGAATTCTGCGTAATTCTATCACATTTGTTCAATTCACGTAGCTCCAATTTCAGAGAGCGTATTGGGCTAGGTGGCATCTTAAAGCGCATGAAATTTCGAGTAAAATGCACTGTTAAAGTTCTAGGGTAGGGGAAACAGAGACCAGATTAGATCATTTTATATTATGTTTAATATAAGAATTCTGCGCAATTCTATCACATATGATCAATTTACGTCGCCCCTATTTCAGATAGCGTATTGGGCTATGCGGCACCTTAAACGGCATGAAATGACGAATAAAATGCACTATTAAACTTCTATGATAGGGCAATCAGAGACCCGAATAGATCATATTATATTATGGTTAATATAAGAATTCAGCAAAATTCAATCACATTTGTTCAATTCACGCCGCTCCTATTTCAGATAGCGTATTGGGCTAGGCGGAACCTTAAAGCGAATGAAATGACGAGTAAAATGCACTATTAAACTTCTATGATAGGGCAATCAGAAACCAGAATAGATCGTATTATATCATGGTTAATATAAGAATTCTGCGTAATTCTATCACATTTGTTCAATTTACGTCGCTCCTATTTCAGATAGCGTATTGGGCTAGGCGGCACCTTAAAGCGCATGGAATGACGAGTAAAATGCACTATTAAACTTCTATGATAGGGCAATCAGAGACCCGAATAGATCATATTATATTATGGTCAATATAAGAATTCAGCAAAATTCTATCACATTTGTTCAATTTACGTTGCTCCTATTGCAGATAGCGTATTGGGCTAGGCGGCACCTTAAAGCACATGAAAGGACGAGTAAAATGCACTATTAAACTTCTATGATAGGGCAATCAGAGACCCGAATACATCGTATTATATTATGGTTAATATAAGAATTCAGCGTAATTTTATCACATTTGTTCAATTTACGTCGCCCCTATTTCAGATAGCGTACTGGGCTAGGCGGCACCTTAAAGCGCATGAAATGACGAGTGAAATGCACTATTAAACTTCTATGATAGGGCAATCAGAGACCCGAATAGATCATATTATATTATGGTCAATATAAGAATTCAGCAAAATTCTATCACATTTGTTCAATTTACGTTGCTCCTATTGCAGATAGCGTATTGGGCTAGGCGGCACCTTAAAGCACATGAAAGGACGAGTAAAATGCACTATTAAACTTGTATGATAGGGCAATCAGAGACCCGAATACATCGTATTATATTATGGTTAATATAAGAATCCAGCAAAATTCTATCACATTTGTTCAATTTACGTCGCTCCTATTTCAGATAGCGTATTGGGCTAGGCGGCACCTTAAAGCGCATGAAATGACGACTAAAATGCACTATTAAACTTCTATGATAGGGCAATCAGAAACCAGAATAGATCGTATTATATTATGGTTAATATAAGAATTCTGCGTAATTCTATCACATTTGTTCAATTTATGTCGCTCCTATTTCAGATAGCGTATTGGTCGATTCGGCATCTTAAAGCGCATGAAATGACGAGTAAAATGCACTTTCAAACTTCTATGATAGGGCAATCAGAGATACGATTATGTCATTTTAAATTATGGTTAATATAAGAATTCTGCGTAATTCTATCACACTTGTTCAATTTACGTCGCTCCCATTTCAGAAAGCGCATTGGGCTAAGCGGCACCTTAAAGCGCATGGAATGACGAGTAAAATGCAGTACTAAACTTCTTTGATAGGGCAATCAGAGACCCGAATAGATCATCTTAAATTATGGTTAATATAAGAATTCTTGCGTAATTCTATCACATTTGTTCAATTTACGTCGCTCCTATTTCAGATAGCGTATTGGGCTAAGCGGCATCTTAAAGCGCATGAAATGACGAGTGAAATGCACTTTTAAACTTCTATGATAGGGCAATCAGAGATACGATTATGTCATTTTAAATTATGGTTAATATAAGAATTCTGCGTAATTCTATCACATTTGTTCAATTTACGTCGCTCCCATTTCAGATAGCGCATTGGGCTAAGCGGCACCTTAAAGCGCATGGCGTGACGAGTAAAATGCAGGACTAAACTTCATTGATAGGGCAAGCAGAGACCCGATGAGATCATTTTATATTATGGTTTATATAAGAATTCTGCGTAACTCTATCACATTTATTCAATTTAAGCTGCTCCAATTTCAGATAGCGGATTGGGCTAGACGGCGCCTTAAAGCGCATGAAATGACGAGTAAAATGCACTGCTGAACTTCTGTGACAGGGCAATCAGAGACCCGATTAGATCATCTTAAATTATGGTTAATATAAGAATTCTGCGTAATTCTATCACATTTGTTCAATTTACGTCGCCCCTATTTCAGATAGCGTATTGGGCTAGGTGGCATCTTAAAGCGCATGAAATGTCGAGTAAAATGCACTATTAAACTTCTAGGGTAGGGCAAACAGAGACCCGATTAGATCATTTTATATTATAGTTAATATAAGAATTGAGCGTAATTTTATCACATTTGTTCAATTTACGTCGCTCCTATTTCAGATAGCGTATTGGGCTAGGCGGCACCTTAAAGCGCATGAAATGACGAGTAAAATGCACTACTAAACTTCTCGGATAGGGCAATCAGAGATACGATTAGGTCATTTTAAATTATGGTTAATATAAGAATTCTGCGTAATTCTATCACATTTGTTCAATTTACGTCGCTCCCATTTCAGATAGCGCATTGGGCTAAGCGGCACCTTAAAGCGCATGGCATGACGAGTAAAATGCAGTACTAAACTTCTTTGATAGGGCAATCAGAGACCCGAATAGATCATCTTAAATTATGGTTAATATAAGAATTCTGCGTAATTCTATCACATTTATTCAATTTACATCGCTCCTATTTCAGATAGCGCATTGGGCTAAGCGGCACCTTAAAGCGCATGGAATGACGAGTAAAATGCAGTACTAAACTTCTTTGATAGGGCAAGCAGAGACCCGATGAGATCATTTTATATTATGGTTTATATTAGAATTCTGCGTAACTCTATCACATTTATTCAATTTACGCTGCTCCAATTTCAGATAGCGGATTGGGCTAGACGGCGCCGTAAAGCGCATGAAATGAAGAGTAAAATGCACTGCTGAACTTCTGTGACAGGGCAATCAGAGACCCGAATAGATCGTATTATATTATGGTTAATATAAGAATCCAGCGTAATTTTATCACATTTGTTCAATTTAAGTCGCCCGTATTTCAGATAGCGTACTGGGCTAGGCGGCACCTTAAAGCGCATGAAATGACGAGTGAAATGCACTATTAAACTTCTAGGGTAGGGCAATCAGAGACCCGAATAGATCGTATTATATTATGGTTAATATAAGAATTCAGCGTAATTTTATCACATTTGTTCAATTTAAGTCGCTCCTATTTCAGATAGCGTATTGGGCTAGGCGGCACCTTAAAGCGCATGATGTGACGAGTAAAATCCACTATTAAACTTCTATGATAGGGCAATCAGAGACCCGAATAGATCGTATTATATTATGGTTAATATAAGAATTCAGCGTAATTTTATCACATTTGTTCAATTTAAGTCGCCCCTATTTCAGATAGCGTACTGGGCTAGGCGGCACCTTAAAGCACATGAAAGGAAGAGTAAAATGCACTATTAAACTTCTATGATAGGGCAATCAGAGACCCGAATACATCGTATTATATTATGGTTAATATAAGAATTCAGCAAAATTCTATCACATTTGTTCAATTTACGTCGCTCCTATTTCAGATAGCGTATTGGGCTAGGCGGCACCTTAAAGCGCATGAAATGACGACAAAAATGCACTATTAAACTTCTATGATAGGGCAATCAGAAACCAGAATAGATCGTATTATATTATGGTTAATATAAGAATTCTGCGTAATTGTATCACATTTGTTCAATTTATGTCGCTCCTATTACAGATAGCGTATTGGGCTAGGCGGCTCCTTAAAGCGCATGAAATGACGAGTAAAATGCACTATTAAACTTCTATGATAGGGCAATCAGAGAACCGGACAGATCGTATTATGTTATGTTTAATATCAGAATTCTGCGTAATTCTGTCACATTTGTTCAATTTACGTCGCCCCTATCTAGAGATAGCGTATTGGGCTTGTTGGCATCTTAAAGCGCATGAAATGTCGAGTGAAATGCACTACTATACTTCTATGATGGGGCAATCAGAGACCCGATTAGATAGTATTATATTATGGTTAACATATTGTTACGAACACCGTGAAGCCAACCGTGATCGACCCGAAGGGAGCGTTCGATCTGTCGTTAAGGGACGATCGCCGTTATTGATGAAACAGATCAATGAGAGAGTCTGATTGACAGTCAAGGAGACAAGACTCGATATTATAGACTCTGTCATTCCTTGTTTATATCCTGATAATAAAGTTATAAGTGTGAACATGTCGTGCGATGATAATCCCCGGCGCAGCAATATGAATTCTGCGTAATTCTATCACGTCTGTTCAATTTACGTAGCTCCAACTTCAGATAGCGTTTTGGACAAGGTGGCATCTTAAAGCGCATGAAATGTCGAGTAAAATGCACTATTAAACTTCTAGTGTAGGGCAAACAGAGACCCGATTGGATCATTTTATATTATGGTTAATATAAGAATTCTGCGTAACTCTATCACATTTGTTCAATTTATGTCGCTCCTATTTCAGATAGCGTACTGGGCTAAGCGGCATCATAAAGCGCATACAATTACGAGTAAAATGCACTACTAAACTTCTCGGATAGGGCAATCACTGACCCGACAAGGTCATTTTAAATTATGGTTAATATAAGAATTCTGCGTAATTCTATCACATTTATTCAATTCACGTCGCCCCTATTTCAGACAGCGTACTGGGCTAGGAGGCACCTTAAAGCGCATGAAATGACGAGTGAAATACACTATTAAACTTCTATGATAGGGCAATCAGAGACCCGAATAGATCATATTATATTATGTTTAATATAAGAATTCAGCAAAATTCTATCACATTTGTTCAATTTACGTCGCTCCTATTTCAGATAGCGTATTGGGCTAAGCGGCTTCTCAAAGCGCATGAAATGGCGAGTGAAATGCACTATTAAACTTCGAGGGAAAGGCAAACAGAGACCCGACTAGATCATTTTAAATTACGGTTAATATAAGATTTCGGCGTAATTCCATCACACTTGTTCACTTTACGTCGCTCCTATTTCAGATAGCGTATTCGGCTAAGCGGCATCTTAAAGCGCATGAAACGGCGAGTAAAATGCACTATTAAACTTCTAGGGTAGGGCAACCAGAGTCCCGATTAGATCATTTTATATTATGGTTAATTTAAGAATCCAGCGAAATTCTATCACATTCGTTCAATTTACGTCACTTCTATTTCAGATAGCGTATTGGGCTAAGCGGCATCTCAAAGCGCATGAAATGGCGAGTAAAATGCACTACCGAACTTCTAGGGTAAGGCAAACAGAGACCCGATGAGATCATTTTGTATTACGGTTAATATAAGAATGCAGCGTAATTCTATCATATTTGTTCAATTTACGTCGCTCCTATTTCAGATAGCGTACTGGGATAAGCGGCATCTCAAACCGCATGAAATGGCGAGTTAAATGCACCATTAAACTTCGAGGGTAAGGCAAACAGAGATCCGATCAGACCATTTTAAATTACGGTTAATATAAGAATTCAGCGAAATTCTATCACATTTGTTCAATTTACGACGCTCCTATTTCAGATAGCGTATTGGGCTAAGCAGCATCTCAAAGCGCATGAAATGGCGAGTAAAATGCACTATTAAACTTCTAGGGTAAGGCAAACAGAGACCCGATTAGATCATTTTATATTACGGTTAATATAAGAATTCAGCTTAATTCTATCACATATGTTCAATTTACGTCGCTCCTATTTCAGATAGCGTATTGGGCTAGGCGGCATCTTAACGCGCGTGGAATGGCAAGTAAAATACACTATTAACATTCTATGATAGGGCAATCAGAGACCCGATTAGATCATTTTATATTTTGGTTAATATAAGAATTCAGCGAAATTCTATCAGATTTGTTCAATTTACGTCGCTCGTGTTTCAGATAGCGTATTGGGCTAAGCGGCATCTCAAAGCGCATGAAATGGCGAGTAAAATGCACTATTAAACTTCTAGGGTTGGGCGAACAGAGAGCCGATTAGATCATTTTATATTACGGTTAACATAAGAATTCAGCGTAATTCAATCACATTTGTTCAATTGACGTCGCTCCTATTTCAGATCGCCTACTGGGCTGGGCGGTATCCTAAAGCGTGTGGAATGTCGAGTGAAATGCAGTATTAAACTTCTAGGGTGGGGCGAACAGAGACCCGATTATATCATTTTACATTATGGTTATTATAAGAATTCAGCGAAATTCTATCACATTTGTTCAATTTACGTCGCCCCTATTTCAGATAGCGTATTTGGCTAAGCGGCATCTCAAAGCGCATGAAATGGCGAGTAAAATGCACTACTAAACTTCTAGGGTAAGGCAAACAGAGACCAGATTAGATCATTTTATATTACGGTTAACATAAGAATGCAGCGTAATTCAATCACATTTGTTCAATTGACGTCGCTCCTATTTCAGATCGCCTACTGGGCTGGGCGGCATCCTAAAGCGTGTGGAATGTCGAGTGAAATGCAGTATTAAGCTTCTAGGGTAGGGCAAACAGAGACCCGATTAGATCATTTTACATTATGGACAATATAAGAGTTCAGCGAAATTCTATCACATTTGTTCAATTTACGTCGCCCCTATTTCAGATAGCGTATTTGGCTAAGCGGCATCTCAAAGCGCATGAAATGGCGAGTAAAATGCACTATTAAACTTCTAGGGTAAGGCAAACAGAGACCAGATTAGATCATTTTATATTACGGTTAATATAAGAATACAGCGAGATTCTATCACATTTGTTCAATTTACGTCGCTCCTACTTCAGATAGCGTATTGGGCTAAGCGGCATCTTAAAGCGCATGAAACGGCGAGTAAAGTGCACTATTAAACTTCTAGGGTAGGGCAACCAGAGTCCCGATTAGATCATTTTATATTATGGTTAATTTAAGAATTCAGCGAAATTCTATCACATTCGTTCAATTTACGTCGCTCCTATTTCAGATAGCGTATTGGGCTAAGCGGCATCCCAAAGCGCATGAAATGGCGAGTGAAATGCACTATTATACTTCTGGGGTAAGGCAAACAGAGACCAGATTAGATCATTTTATATTACGGTTAACATAAGAATTCAGCGTAATTCAATCACATTTGTTCAATTGACGTCGCTCCTATTTCAGATCGCCTACTGGGCTGGGCGGCATCCTAAAGCGTGTGGAATGTCGAGTGAAATGCAGTATTAAACTTCTAGGGTAAGGCAAACAGAGACCCGATTATAGCATTTTACATTATGGTTAATATAAGAATTCAGCGAAATTCTATCACATTTGTTCAATTTACGTCGCTCCTATTTCAGATAGCGTATTTGGCTAAGCGGCATCTCTAAGCGCATGAAATAACGAGTGAAATGCACTATTAAACTTCTAGGGTAAGGCAAACAGAGACCTGATTAGATCATTTTATATTATGGTTAATTTAAGAATGCAGCGTAATTCTATCATATTTGTTCAATTTACATCGCTCCCATCTCAGATAGCGTATTGGGCCAAGCGGCATCTCAAAGCGCATGAAATGGCGAGTAAAATGCACTATTAAACTTCAACGGTAGGGCAAACAGAGACCCGATTGGATCATTTTATATTATGGTTAATTCATGAATTCAGCGAAATTCTATCACATTTGTTCAATTTACGTCGCTCCTATTTCAGATAGCGTATTGGGCTAAGTGGCCTCACAAAGCGCATGAAATGGCGAGTAAATTGCACTAATAAACTTCTAGGGTAGGGCAAACAGAGACCCGATTACATCATTTTATATTTTGTTTAATATAAGAATCCAGCGAAATTCTATCACATTTGTTCATTTTACGCCGCTCCTATTTCAGATAGCGTATTGGGCTAAGCGGCTTCTCAAAGCGCATGAAATGGCGAGTAAAATGCACTATTAAACTTCGAGGGTAAGGCAAACAGAGACCCGATTAGATCATTTTAAATTACGGTTAATATAAGATTTCGGCGTAATTCCATCACATTTGTTCACTTTACGTCGCTCCTATTTCAGATAGCGTATTCGGCTAAGCGGCATCTTAAAGCGCATGAAACGGCGAGTAAAATGCACTATTAAACTTCTAGGGTAGGGCAACCAGAGTCCCGATTAGATCATTTTATATTATGGTTAATTTAAGAATCCAGCGAAATTCTATCACATTTGTTCAATTTACGTCGCTCCTATTTCAGATAGCGTATTTGGCTAAGCGGCATCTCTAAGCGCATGAAATAACGAGTGAAATGCACTATTAAACTTCTAGGGTAAGGCAAACAGAGACCTGATTAGATCATTTTATATTATGGTTAATTTAAGAATGCAGCGTAATTCTATCATATTTGTTCAATTTACATCGCTCCCATCTCAGATAGCGTATTGGGCCAAGCGGCATCTCAAAGCGCATGAAATGGCGAGTAAAATGCACTATTAAACTTCAACGGTAGGGCAAACAGAGACCCGATTGGATCATTTTATATTATGGTTAATTCATGAATTCAGCGAAATTCTATCACATTTGTTCAATTTACGTCGCTCCTATTTCAGATAGCGTATTGGGCTAAGCGGCATCTCAAAGCGCATGAAATCGCGAGTAAAATGCACTATTAAGCTTCTAGGGTAGGGCAACCAGAGTCGCGATTAGATCATTTTATATTATGGTTAATTTAAGAATTCAGCGAAATTCTATCACATTCGTTCAATTTACGTCGCTCCTATTTCAGATAGCGTATTGGGCTAAGCGGCATCTCTAAGCGCATGAAATAACGAGTGAAATGCACTATTAAACTTCCAGGGTAAGGCAAACAGAGACGTGATTAGATCATTTTATATTATGGTTAATTTAAGAATGCAGCGTAATTCTATCATATTTGTTCAATTTACATCGCTCCCATTTCAGATAGCGTATTGGGCCAAGCGGCATCTCAAAGCGCATGAAATGGCGTGTAAAATGCACTATTAATCTTCAACGGCAGGGCAAACAGAGACCCGATTAGATCATTTTATATTATGGTTAATTCATGAATTCAGCGAAATTCTATCACATTTGTTCAATTTACGTCGCTCCTATTTCAGATAGCGTATTGGGCTAGGCGGCGTCTTAAAGGGCGTGGAATGGCGAGTAAAATGCACTACTAACCTTCTATGATAGGGCAATTAGAGACCCAAATAGATCATATTATATTATGGTTAATATAAGAATTCTGCATAATTCTATCACATTTGTTCAATTTACGTCGCCCCTATTTCAGATAGCGTTGTGGGCTAGGTGGCATCTTAAAGCGCATGAAATGTCGAGTATTATGCACTATTAAACTTCTAGGGTAGGGCAAACAGTGACCCGATTAGATCATTTTATATTATTGTTAATTTAAGCATTCAGCGAAACTCTATCATACTTGTTCAATTTACGTCGCTCCTAGTTCAGATAGCGTATTGCACTTAGCGGCATCCTAAAGCGCATGAAATGTCGAGTAAAATGCTCTGTTAAACTTCTTGGATAGGGCAATCAGTGACCCGATAATGTCATCTTATATTATGATTAATATAAGGATGCAACGTAATTTTATCACATTTGTTCAATTTACGTCGCTCCTATTTCAGGTAGCGTATTGGGATAGGCGGCATCTTAAAGCGCATGGAATGACGAGTAAAATGCACTATTAAACTTCTATGATAAGCTAAGGAGAGACCCGATTAGATCATTCTATATTATGGTTCATATAAGAATTCTGCGTAATTCTATCAGATTTGTTCAATTTACGTCGCCCCTATTTGAGATAGCGAATTGGGCTAGGTGGCATCTCAAAGCGCATGAAATGACGAGTAAAATTCGCCATTAACCTTCTATGATAGGGCAAACAGAGACCCGATTAGATCATTTTATATTATGATTAATATAAGAATTCTGCGTAATTCTATCACATTTGTTCAATTTACGTCGCTCCTATTTCAGATAGCGTATTGGACTAAGCGGCACCTTAAAGCGCATTAAATGGCGAGTAAAATGCATTATTAAAATTCTAGGGTAGGGCAAACCGAGACACGATTAGATCATTTTATATTATGGTTAATATAAGAATTCTGCGTAATTCTATCTCATTTCTTCAATTTACGTCGCTCCTATTTCAGATATCGTATTGGGCTAAGCGGTACCTTAAAGCGCATGAAATGACGAGTAAAATGCACTATTGAACTTCTATGATAGGGCAATCGGAGACACGATTAGATCATTTTCTATTATTGTTAATATAAGAATTCTGCGTAATTCTATTACATTTGTTCAATTTACGTCGCTCCTATTTCAGATAGTATATTGGGCTAGGCGGCATCTTAAGGCGCGTGGAATGACGAGCAAAATGCACTATTAACCTTCTATGATAGGACAATCAGAGACCCGAATAGATCATATTATATGATGGTTAATTTAAGAATTCTGCGTAATTCTATCACGTTTGTTCAATTTACGTCGCTCCTACTTCATGTAGCGTATTGGGCTGAGCGGCATCTTAAAGCGCACGAAATGTCGAGTAAAATGCACTACTAACCTTCTATGATAGGGCAATCAGAGACCCGATTAGATCATTGTATATTATGGTTAATACAAGAATTCAGCGAAATACTATCACATTTGTTCAATTTACGACGCCCCTATTTAAGATAGCGTATTGGGCTAAGCGGCACCTTAAAGCGCATGAAATGACGAGTAAAATGCACAATTAAACTTCTATGATAGGGCAATCAGAGACCCGATTAGATCATCTCATATTATTGCTATTATAAGAATTCAGAGTAATTTTATCACATTTGTTCAATTTACGTCGCCCCTATTTCAGATAGCGTATTGGACTAAGCGGCACCTTAAAGCGCATTAAATGGCGAGTAAAATGCATTATTAAAATTCTAGGGTAGGGCAAACCGAGACACGATTAGATCATTTTATATTATGGTTAATATAAGAATTCTGCGTAATTCTATCTCATTTCTTCAATTTACGTCGCTCCTATTTCAGATATCGTATTGGGCTAAGCGGTACCTTAAAGCGCATGAAATGACGAGTAAAATGCACTATTGAACTTCTATGATAGGGCAATCGGAGACACGATTAGATCATTTTCTATTATTGTTAATATAAGAATTCTGCGTAATTCTATTACATTTGTTCAATTTACGTCGCTCCTATTTCAGATAGCGTATTGGGCTAGGTGGCATCTTAAAGCCCATGCAATGACGCGTAACATGCACTACTAAACTTCTATGATAGGGCAATCAGAGACCCGAATAGATCGTATTATATTATGGTTAATTTAAGAATTCATCGAAATTCTATGACATTTGTTCAATTTACGTCGCTCCCCTTCAGATAGCGTATTGGGCCAAGCGGCACCTTAAAGCGCATGAAATGACGAGTAACATGCACTACTAAACTTCTATGATAGGACAATCAGAGACCCGAATAGATCATATTATATGATGGTTAATTTAAGAATTCTGCGTAATTCTATCACGTTTGTTCAATTTACGTCGCTCCTACTTCAGGTAGCGTATTGGGCTGAGCGGCATCTTAAAGCGCACGAAATGTCGAGTAAAATGCACTACTAACCTTCTATGATAGGGCAATCAGAGACCCGATTAGATCATTGTATATTATGGTTGATATAAGAATTCAGCGAAATACTATCACATTTGTTCAATTTACGACGCCCCTATTTAAGATAGCGTATTGGGCTAAGCGGCACCTTAAAGCGCATGAAATGACGAGTAAAATGCACAATTAAACTTCTATGATAGGGCAATCAGAGACCCGATTAGATCATCTCATATTATTGCTATTATAAGAATTCAGAGTAATTTTATCACATTTGTTCAATTTACGTCGCCCCTATTTCAGATAGCGTATTGGACTAAGCGGCACCTTAAAGCGCATTAAATGGCGAGTGAAATGCATTATTAAAATTCTAGGGTAGGGCAAACCGAGACACGATTAGATCATTTTATATTATGGTTAATATAAGAATTCTGCGTAATTCTATCTCATTTCTTCAATTTACGTCGCTCCTATTTCAGATATCGTATTGGGCTAAGCGGTACCTTAAAGCGCATGAAATGACGAGTAAAATGCACTATTGAACTTCTATGATAGGGCAATCGGAGACACGATTAGATCATTTTCTATTATTGTTAATATAAGAATTCTGCGTAATTCTATTACATTTGTTCAATTTACGTCGCTCCTATTTCAGATAGCGTATTGGGCTAGGCGGCATCTTAAAGCCCATGCAATGACGAGTAACATGCACTACTAAACTTCTATGATAGGGCAATCAGAGACCCGAATAGATCGTATTATATTATGGTTAATTTAAGAATTCATCGAAATTCTATGACATTTGTTCAATTTACGTCGCTCCCCTTCAGATAGCGTATTGGGCCAAGCGGCACCTTAAAGCGCATGAAATGACGAGTAACATGCACTATTAAACTTCTATGATAGGGCAATCAGAGACCCGAATGGATCGTATTATATTATGGTTAATATAAGAATTCTGCGTAATTCTATCACGTTTGTTCAATTTATGTAGATCCAATTTCAGATAGAGCATTGGACTAGGCGGAATCTTAAAGCGCATGAAATGTCGAGTAAAATGCACTACTAAACTTCTCGGATAGGGCAATCAGAGACCCGATTAGGTCATCTTATATTATGGTTAATATATGAAGTCAGCGATATTTTATCACGTTTGTTCAATTTACGTCGCCCCTATTTCAGATAGCGTATTGGGCTAGGTGGCACCATAAAGCGCATGAAATGTCGAGTAAAATGCACTACTAAACTTTTCGGATAGGGCAATCAGAGACCCGATTAGGTCATCTTGTACTATGGTTAATAAAAGAATTCAGCGAAATTTTATCACATTTGTTCAATTTACATCGCCCCTATTTCAGATAGCGTATTGGGCTAAGTGGCATCTTAAAACGCATGAAATGTCGAGTAAAATGCACTATTACACTTCTTGGGTAGGGCAAACAGAGACCGGATTAGATCATTTTATATTATGGTTAATTTAAGAACTCAGCGAAACTTTATCACACTTGTTCAATTTACGACGCTCCAATTTGAGATAGCGTATTGGACCAGGCGGCACCTTAAACCGCAGGAAATGACTAGTAAAATGCACTATAAATCTTCTATGATAGGGCAATCAGAGACCCGATTAGATCATCTTATATTATGATTAATATAAGGATTCAGTGTAATTCTATCACATTTGTTCAAATTACGTCGCTCCTGTTTCAGACAGCGTATTGGGCTAGGCGGCACCTTAATGCGCATGAAATGACGAGTAAAATGCATGACTAAACTTCTATGATAGGGCAATCGGAGACACCATTAGATCATTTTATATTATTGTTAATATAAGAACTCGGCGTAATTTTATCACATTTGATCAATTTACGTCGCCCCTATTGCAGATAGCGTATTGGGCTAGGTTGCATCATAAAGCGCATGAAATGTCGAGTAAAGTGCACTACTAACCTTCTATGATAGGGCAATCAGTGACCCGATTAGATCATTTTATATTATTGTTAATATAAGAATTCAGCGAAATTCTATCACATTTGTTCAATTTACGTCGCTCTTATTTCAGATAGCGTGTTGGGCTAAGCGGCACCTTAAAGCGCATGAAATGACGAGTAAAATGCACTATTAAACTTCTATGATAGGGCAATCGGAGGCCGGATTAGATCATTTTATATTATTGGTAATATAAGAATTCAGCGAAATTCTATCACGTTTGTTCAATTTACGTCGCTCCTACTTCAGATAGCGTATTGGGCTGAGCGGCACCTCAAAGCGCATGAAATGTCGAGTAAAATGCACTACTAAACTTCTAGGATAGGTTAATCAGAGACCCGATTAGATCATTCTATATTATGGTTAATATAAGGATTCAGCGAAATTCTATCACATTTGCTCAATTTACGTCGCTCCTATTTCAGACAGCGTATTGTGTTATGCGGCACCTTAAAGCGCATGAAACGACGAGTAAAATGCACTATTAACCTTCTATGATAGGGCAATCGGAGACCCGATTAGATCATTTTATATTATGGTTAATATAAGAATTCAGCGAAATTCTATCACATTTGTTCAATTTACGTCGCTCCTACTTCAGATAGCGTATTGGGCTAAGCGGCACCTTAAAGCGCATGAAATGTCGAGTAAAATGCACTACCGTACTTCTCGGATAGGGCAATCAGAGACCCGATTAGATCATTCTATATTATGGTTCATATAAGAATTCTACGTAATTCTATTACATTTGTTCGATTTACGTCGCTCCTATTTCAGATAGCGTATTGTGCTAGGCGGCATCTTAAAGCGCATGGAATTACGAGTAAAATGCACTATTACACTTCTTGGGTAGGGCAATCAGAGACCCGAATATATCATATTATATTATTTTTAATATAAGAATTCTGCGTAATTCTATCACGTTAGTTCAATTTACGTCCCCCATATTTCAGATAGCGTATTGGGCTAAGCGGCATCTTAAAGCGCGTAGAATGACGAGTAAAATGCACTACTAACCTTCCATGATAAGGCAATCAAAGACCCGATTAGATCATTCTATATTCTGGTTAATATAAGAATCCTGCGTAATTCTATCACATTTGTTCTATTTATGTCGCTCCTACTTCAGATAGCGTATTGGGCTAAGCGGCACCTCAAAGCGCATGAAATGTCGAGTAAAATGCACTACTAAACTTCTAGGATAGGTTAATCAGAGACCCGATTAGATCATTCTATATTATGGTTAATATAAGAATTCTGCGTAATTCTATCACGTTTGTTCAATTTATGTAGATCCAATTTCTGATAGCGCATTGGACTAGGCGGAATCTTAAAGCGCATGAAATGTCGAGTAAAATGCACTACTAAACTTCTCGGATAGGGCAATCAGAGACCCGATTAGGTCATCTTATATTATGGTTAATATAAGAAGTCAGCGAAATTTTATCACATTTGTTCAATTTACGTCGCTCCTATTTCAGATAGCGTATTGGGCTAAGCGGCACCTTAAAGCGCATGAAATGACGAGTAAAATGCAATATTAAGCTTCTATGATAGGGCAATCAGAGACCCGAATAGATCGTATTATATTGCTGCGCCGGGGATTATCATCGCACGACATGTTCACACTTATAACTTTATTATGAGGATATAAACAAGGAATGGCACAGTCTATAATATCGCGTCTTGTCTCCTTGACTGTCAATCAGACTCTCCCATTGATCTGATTCATCAATAACGGCGATCGTCCCTTAACGACAGATCGAACGCTCCCTTCGGGTCGATCACGGTTGGCTTCACGGTGTTCGTAACACTGCCCTCCTTCCTTTAAAGGCGGGCGTCCCGACCGCGTCAAACTTCAGTTACTGACGACCAACTTCACTTGAGCCGCTAGCGCCTGCCTTCAGATTCTGGCTAACCTCAGTTCAATGAGATGTCATCTTGGCCGCTAACCTCAGCGATATGTACCTTTGTCTGAAAAAAGGAGGTAAATCGAAAGGTTTAAATGTAAACCTCTGTGGCCTTCTTCAGACAGTAAACGTCTTGACATTCGTCCTCCGTCCCAGGGGAAAGCCACGTAAAAACCCTGAGCAAGACGCCGGTACTATGCTCGTTCGATATATCGAAGATATCCCGGTTACTTCTCGCCCTTCCTCTTGACTCTTGAGTTTTGCGCACTTCTTTCTTGAAGTCTTCACGGGCGGAACCTGCCCTCGTCTTCTTCGATGAAACGTCCTCTTCTTGGGCGAAGAGCATGGGACATCCTCCTCCTCTACTGATTCTTCTCATTAAACATAGTGGCACGACCTTCGTATCTGGCCAAACGCTTCACGTGCACCACTTTGCACTTACTCTTTGGCGAACGCTGGATTCTATAAATAACTTCATTAAGCCTATCCAGCACTTTATATGGACCTTCCCAATCAGCCTGCAACTTAGGGCATTTCCCTTTTATCCTTCTAGGCTGAAACAACCAAACCTGGTCCCCTGATGTGAAGTCAATCGCTTGTACATGACTGTCATACCAGGACTTCATCTTCGAGCTACTGATTTGAAGACGTCGCCGAACGAATTCGTGGATCTTCTTCATCCTCTCTTTGATCCAAACTATGTACTCTTGTTCGGCGTCTTCTACCTTCACCTCAGGAGGCAGCCCACTCCACAATTGCATGGGCAGCCGAATCTCCTGACCATACAGAATCATTGAAGGTGTCATTTGCGTAGCCTCGTGACAGGAAGATCGGTAGGCCAAAAGGAAAAGAGGGATCCACTCATCCCAATCCCGTTGATGCTCCGAAACGAAAATCGCAAGATATTGAAGTAACGTTCTAT
>CAKAJE020000181.1:0-52098 GCA_916610135.2 Macropis europaea
ATTTCAGATAGCGTATTGGGCTAAGCGGCATCTCAAAGCGCATGAAATGGCGAGCAAAATCCACTATTAAACTTCTAGGGTATGGCAAACAGAGACCCGATTAGATCATTTTATATTATGGTTAATATAAGAATTCAGGGAAATTATATCACATTTGTCCAATTTACGTCGCTGCTATTTCAGATAGCGTACTGCGCTAGGCGGCATCTCAAAGCGCATGAAATGGCGAGTGAAATGCACTATTAAACTTCTAGGGTAGGGCGAACAGAGACCCGATTAGATCATTTTACATTAAGATTAATATAAGAATTCAGGGAAATTCTATCACATTTGTTCAATTTACGTCTCTCCTATTTCAGTTAGCGTATTGGGCTAGGCGGCATCTCAAAGCGCATGAAATGTCGAGTAAGATGTACTATTAAACTTCTAGGATAAGGCAAACAGAGAACCGATTAGATCACTTTATATTACGGATAATATAAGAATTCAGCGTAATTCTATCACATTTGTTCAACTTACGCCGCTCCTGCTTGAGATAGCGTACTGGACTAGGCGGCAACTTAAAGCGCGTGGAATGGCGAGTAAAATGCAGTACTAAACTTCTATGATAGGGTAATCGGAATCCCGATTAGATCATTTTATATTTTGTTTAATATACGATTTCAGGGAAATTCTATCACATTTGTTCAATTTACGTCGCTCCTATTTCAGATAGCGTATTGGGCTAAGCGGCATCTCAAAGCGCATGAAATGGCGAGCAAAATCCACTATTAAACTTCTAGGGTATGGCAAACAGAGACCCGATTAGATCATTTTATATTATGGTTAATATAAGAATTCAGGGAAATTATATCACATTTGTCCAATTTACGTCGCTGCTATTTCAGATAGCGTACTGCGCTAGGCGGCATCTCAAAGCGCATGAAATGGCGAGTGAAATGCACTATTAAACTTCTAGGGTAGGGCGAACAGAGACCCGATTAGATCATTTTACATTAAGGTTAATATAAGAATTCAGCGAAATTCTATCACATTTGTTCAATTTACGTCGCTCATATTTCAGATAGCCTACTGGGCTAGCCGGCACCTTAAAGCGCGTGGAATAGCGAGTGAAATGCACTATTAAACTTCTAGGGTAGGGCGAACAGAGACCCGATTAGATCATTTTATATTTTGGTTAATATAAGATTTCAGGGAAATTCTATCGCATTTGTTCAATTTACGCCGCTCATATTTCAGATAGCGTATTGGGCTAAGCGGCATCTCAAAGCGCATGAAATGGCGAGTAAAATGCACTATTAAACTTCTAGGATAAGGCAAACAGAGACCCGATTAGATCATTTTATATTTCGGTTAATATAAGAATTCAGCGTAATACTATCACATTTGTTCAACTTACGTCGCTCCTATTTCAGATAGCGTACTGGGCTAGGCGGCATCTTAAAGCGCGTGGAATGGCGAGTGAAATGCACTATTAAACTTCTATGATAAGGCAATCAGAGACCCGATTAGATCATTTTATATTTTGGTTAATACAAGAATTCAGCGAAATTCTATCACATTTGTTCAATTTACGTCGCTCCTATTTCAGATAGCTAATTGCGCTATGCGGCATCTCAAAGCGCATGCAATTACGAGTGAAATGCACTATTAAACTCCTAGGGTAGGGCGAACAGAGACCCGATTAGATCATTTTACATTAAGGTTAATATAAGAATTCAGCGAAATTCTATCACATTTGTTCAATTTACGTCGCTCCTATTCACATGGCTTATTGGGCTTAGCGGCATCTCAAAGCGCATGAAATGACGAGTGAAATGCACTATTAAACTTCTAGGGAAGGGCAAACAGAGACCCGATTAGATCATTTCACATTATGGTTAATAAAAGAATTCAACGAAATTCTATCACATTTGTTCAACTTACGTCGCTCCTATTTCAGATAGCGTATTGGGCTAAGCGGCATCTCAAAGCGTATGAAATGGCGAATAAAGTGCACTATTAAAGTTCTAGGGTAGGGGCAAACAGAGACCCGAGTAGATCACTTTATATTATGGTTAATTTAAGAAGTCAGCAAAATTCTATCACATTTGTTCAATTTACGTCGCTCCTATTTCAGATAGCGTATTGGGCTAAGCGGCATCTCAAAGCACATGAAATGTCGAGTGAAATGCACTATTAGACTTCTATGGTAGGGCGAACAGAGACCCGATTAGATCATTTTACATTAACGTTAATATAAGAATTCAGGGAAATTCTATCACATTTTTCAATTTACGTGACTCCTATTTCAGATAGCGTATTGTGCTATGCGGCTTCTCAAAGCGCATGAAATGGCGAGTAAAATGCACTATTAAACTTCTAGGGTAGGGCAAACAGAGACCCGATTATATCATTTTTATATTATGGTTAATTTAAGAATTCAGCAAAATTCTATCACATTTGTTCAATTTACGTCGTTCCTATTTCAGATAGCGTATTGGGCTAAGCGGCATCTCAAAGCGCATGGAATGACGAGTGAAAGGCACTATTAAACTTCTAGGGTAGGGCGAACAGAGAACCGATTAGATCATTTTACATTAAGGTTAATATAAGAATTCAGGGAAATTCTATCACATTTGTTCAATTTACGTCGTTCCTATTTCAGATAGCGTATTGGGCTAAGCGGCATCTCAAAGCGCATGAAATGGCGAGTAAAATGCACGATTAAACTTCTAGGCTAGGGCGAACAGAGACCCGATTAGATCATTTTACATTTTGTTTAATATAAGATTTCAGGGAAATTCTATCACATTTGTTCAATTTACGTCGCTCCTATTTCAGATAGCTTATTGGGCAAAGCGGCATCTCATAGCGCATGAAATGATGAGTGAAATGCACTGTTAAACTTCTATGATAGGGCAATCAGAGACCCGATTAGATCATTTTATATTTTGGTTAATACAAGAATTCAGCGAAATTCTATCACATTTGTTCAATTTACGTCGCTCCTATTTCAGATAGCTAATTGCGCTATGCGGCATCTCAAAGCGCATGCAATTACGAGTGAAATGCACTATTAAACTTCTAGGGTAGGGCGAACAGAGACCCGATTAGATCATTTTACATTAAGGTTAATATAAGAATTCAGCGAAATTCTATCACATTTGTTCAATTTACGTCGCTCCTATTCACATGGCTTATTGGGCTTAGCGGCATCTCAAAGCGCATGAAATGACGAGTGAAATGCACTATTAAACTTCTAGGGAAGGGCAAACAGAGACCCGATTAGATCATTTTACATTATGGTTAATAAAAGAATTCAACGAAATTCTATCACATTTGTTCAACTTACGTCGCTCCTATTTCAGATAGCGTATTGGGCTAAGCGGCATCTCAAAGCGTATGAAATGGCGAATAAAGTGCACTATTAAAGTTCTAGGGTAGGGCAAACAGAGACCCGAGTAGATCACTTTATATTATGGTTAATTTTAGAAGTCAGCAGAATTCTATCACATTTGTTCAATTTACGTCGCTCCTATTTCAGATAGCGTATTGGGCTAAGCGGCATCTCAAAGCACATGAAATGTCGAGTGAAATGCACTATTAGACTTCTATGGTAGGGCGAACAGAGACCCGATTAGATCATTTTACATTAACGTTAATATAAGAATTCAGGGAAATTCTATCACATTTTTCAATTTACGTGACTCCTATTTCAGATAGCGTATTGTGCTATGCGGCTTCTCAAAGCGCATGAAATGGCGAGTAAAATGCACTATTAAACTTCTAGGGTAGGGCAAACAGAGACCCGATTATATCATTTTATATTATGGTTAATTTAAGAATTCAGCAAAATTCTATCACATTTGTTCAATTTACGTCGTTCCTATTTCAGATAGCGTATTGGGCTAAGCGGCATCTCAAAGCGCATGGAATGACGAGTGAAAGGCACTATTAAACTTCTAGGGTAGGGCGAACAGAGAACCGATTAGATCATTTTACATTAAGGTTAATATAAGAATTCAGGGAAATTCTATCACATTTGTTCAATTTACGTCGTTCCTATTTCAGATAGCGTATTGGGCTAAGCGGCATCTCAAAGCGCATGAAATGGCGAGTAAAATGCACGATTAAACTTCTAGGCTAGGGCGAACAGAGACCCGATTAGATCATTTTACATTTTGTTTAATATAAGATTTCAGGGAAATTCTATCACATTTGTTCAATTTACGTCGCTCCTATTTCAGATAGCTTATTGGGCAAAGCGGCATCTCATAGCGCATGAAATGATGAGTGAAATGCACTGTTAAACTTCTATGATAGGGCAATCAGAGACCCGATTAGATCATTTTATATTTTGGTTAATACAAGAATTCAGCGAAATTCTATCACATTTGTTCAATTTACGTCGCTCCTATTTCAGATAGCTAATTGCGCTATGCGGCATCTCAAAGCGCATGCAATTACGAGTGAAATGCACTATTAAACTTCTAGGGTAGGGCGAACAGAGACCCGATTAGATCATTTTACATTAAGGTTAATATAAGAATTCAGCGAAATTCTATCACATTTGTTCAATTTACGTCGCTCCTATTCACATGGCTTATTGGGCTTAGCGGCATCTCAAAGCGCATGAAATGACGAGTGAAATGCACTATTAAACTTCTAGGGAAGGGCAAACAGAGACCCGATTAGATCATTTCACATTATGGTTAATAAAAGAATTCAACGAAATTCTATCACATTTGTTCAACTTACGTCGCTCCTATTTCAGATAGCGTATTGGGCTAAGCGGCATCTCAAAGCGTATGAAATGGCGAATAAAGTGCACTATTAAAGTTCTAGGGTAGGGCAAACAGAGACCCGAGTAGATCACTTTATATTATGGTTAATTTAAGAAGTCAGCAAAATTCTATCACATTTGTTCAATTTACGTCGCTCCTATTTCAGATAGCGTATTGGGCTAAGCGGCATCTCAAAGCACATGAAATGTCGAGTGAAATGCACTATTAGACTTCTATGGTAGGGCGAACAGAGACCCGATTAGATCATTTTACATTAACGTTAATATAAGAATTCAGGGAAATTCTATCACATTTTTCAATTTACGTGACTCCTATTTCAGATAGCGTATTGTGCTATGCGGCTTCTCAAAGCGCATGAAATGGCGAGTAAAATGCACTATTAAACTTCTAGGGTAGGGCAAACAGAGACCCGATTATATCATTTTATATTATGGTTAATTTAAGAATTCAGCAAAATTCTATCACATTTGTTCAATTTACGTCGTTCCTATTTCAGATAGCGTATTGGGCTAAGCGGCATCTCAAAGCGCATGGAATGACGAGTGAAAGGCACTATTAAACTTCTAGGGTAGGGCGAACAGAGAACCGATTAGATCATTTTACATTAAGGTTAATATAAGAATTCAGGGAAATTCTATCACATTTGTTCAATTTACGTCGTTCCTATTTCAGATAGCGTATTGGGCTAAGCGGCATCTCAAAGCGCATGAAATGGCGAGTAAAATGCACGATTAAACTTCTAGGCTAGGGCGAACAGAGACCCGATTAGATCATTTTACATTTTGTTTAATATAAGATTTCAGGGAAATTCTATCACATTTGTTCAATTTACGTCGCTCCTATTTCAGATAGCTTATTGGGCAAAGCGGCATCTCATAGCGCATGAAATGATGAGTGAAATGCACTGTTAAACTTCTATGATAGGGCAATCAGAGACCCGACTAGATCATTTTATATTATGGTTAATTTAAGAATTCAGCGAAACTCTATCACATTTGTTCAATTTACGGCGCTCCTATTTCAGATAGCGTACCGGGCTAGGCGGCACCTTAAAGCGCGCGGAATGGCGAGTAAAATGCACTATTAAACTTCTATGATAGGGCAATCAGAGACCCGATTAGATCATTTTATATTTTGGTTAATATAAGAATTCAGCGAAATTCTATCACATTTGTTCAATTTACGTCGCTCCTATTTCAGATAGCGTATTGGGCTAAGCGGCATCTCAAAGCGCATGAAATGACGAGTGAAATGCAATACTAAACTTCTAGGATAAGGCAAGCAGAGACCCGATTAGATCATTTTATATTTTGTTTAATATAAGATTTCAGGGAAATTCTATTACATTTGTTCAATTTACGTCGCTCCTATTTCAGATAGCGTATTGGGCTAAGCGGCATCTCAAAGCACATGAAATGTCGAGTGAAATGCACTATTAGACTTCTATGGTAGGGCGAACAGAGACCCGATTAGATCATTTTATATTATGGTTAATTTAAAACGTCAGCAAAATTTTATCACATTCGTCCAATTTACGTCGCTCCTATTTCAGATAGCGCACTGGGCTAGGCGGCATCTTAAAGCGCGTGGAATGGCGAGTAAAATGCACTATTAAACTTCTATGATAGGGCAATCAGAGACCCGATTGCATCATTTTATATTATGGTTAATTTAAGAATTCAGCGTAATTCTATCACATTTGTTCAAGTTACGTCGCTCCTATTTCAGATAGCGTACTGGGCTATGCGGCATCTTAAAGCGCGTGGAATGGCGAGTAAAATGCACTATTAAACTTCTATGATAGGGCAATCAGAGACCCGATAAGATCAATTTATATTTTGGTTAATATAAGAATTCAGGGAAATTCTATCACATTTTTCAATTTACGTTGCTCCTATTTCAGATAGCGTATTGGGCTAAGCGGCATCTCAAAGCGCATGAAATGACGAGTGAAATGCGCTATTAGACTTCTATGGTAGGGCGAACAGAGACCCGATTAGATCATTTTGCATTAAGGTTAATATAAGAATTCAGGGAAATTCTATCACATTTGTTCAATTTACGTCGTTCCTATTTCAGATAGCGTATTGGGCTAAGCGGCATCTCAATGCGCATGAAATGGCGAGTAAAATGCACGATTAAACTTCTAGGCTAGGGCGAACAGAGACCCGATTAGATCATTTTACATTTTGTTTAATATAAGATTTCAGGGAAATTCTATCACATTTGTTCAATTTACGTCGCTCCTATTTCAGATAGCGTATTGGGCTAAGCGGCATCTCAATGCGCATGAAATGGCGAGTAAAATGCACTATTAAACTTCTAGGGTAGGACAAACAGAGACCCGATTAGATCATTTTATATTATGGTTAATTTAAGAATTCAGCGAAATTCTATCACATTTGTTCAATTTACGTCGCTCCTATTTCAGATAGCGTATTGGGCCAAGCGGCATTTCAAAGCGCATGAAATGGCGAGTAAAATGCACTATTAAACTTCTACGGTAGGGCGACCAGAGACCCGATTAGATCATTTTACATTATGGTTAATAAAAGAATTCAGCGAAATTCTATCACATTTGTTCAAATTACGCCGCTCCTATTTTAGGTAGTGTATTGGGATAAGCGGCATCTCAAAGCGCATGAATTGGCGAGTAAAATATACAATTAAACTTCTAGGGTAGATCAAACAGAGACCCGATTAGATCATTTTATATTGTGGTTAATTTAAGAATTCAGCAAAATTCTATCACATTTGTTCAATTTACGTCGCTCCTATTTCAGATAGCGTACTGGGCTAGGCGGCAACTTAAAGCGCGTGGAATGGCGAGTAAAATGCACTATTGAACTTCTATGATAGGGCAATCAGTGACCCGATTAGATCATTTTATATTATAGTTAATTTAAGAATTCAGCGAAATTCTATCACATTTGTTCAATTTACGTCGCTCATATTTCAGATAGCGTATTGGGCTAAGCGGCATCTCAAAGCGCATGAAATGGCGAGTAAAATGCGCTAGTAACCTTCTATGATAGGGCAATCAGAGACCCGATTAGATCATTTTATATTTTGGTTAATATAAGATTTCAGGGAAATTCTATCGCATTTGTTCAATTTACGCCGCTCATATTTCAGATAGCGTATTGGGCTAAGCGGCATCTCAAAGCGCATGAAATGGCGAGTAAAATGCACTAGTAAACTTCTAGGGTAGGGCGAACAGAGACCCGATTAGATCATTTTACATTAAGGTTAATATAAGAATTCAGGGAAATTATATCACATTTGTTCAATTTACGTCGCTGCTATTTCAGATAGCGTATTGGGCTAAGCGGCATCTCAAAGCGCATGAAATGGCGAGCAAAATCCACTATTAAACTTCTAGGGTATGGCAAACAGAGACCCGATTAGATCATTTTATATTATGGTTAATATAAGAATTCAGGGAAATTATATCACATTTGTCCAATTTACGTCGCTGCTATTTCAGATAGCGTACTGCGCTAGACGGCATCTCAAAGCGCATGAAATGGCGAGTGAAATGCACTATTAAACTTCTAGGGTAGGGCGAACAGAGACCCGATTAGATCATTTTACATTAAGATTAATATAAGAATTCAGGGAAATTCTATCACATTTGTTCAATTTACGTCTCTCCTATTTCAGTTAGCGTGTTGGGCTAGGCGGCATCTCAAAGCGTATGAAATGGCGAATAAAATGCACTATTTAAGTTCTATGATAGGGCAATCAGAGACCCGATTAGATCATTTTACATTGAGGTTAATATAAGAATTCAGGGAAATTCTATCACATTTGTTCAATTTAGGTGGCTCCTATTTCAGATAGCGTACTGGGCTAGGCGGCAACTTAAAGCGCGTGGAATGGCGAGTAAAATGCACTACTAAACTTCTATGATAGGGCAATCAGAGACCCGATTAGATCATTTTATATTATGGTTAATTTAAGAATTCAACGAAATTCTATCACACTTGTTCAATTTACGTCGTTCCTATTTCAGATAGCGTACTGGGCTAGGCGGCATCTTAAAGCGCGTGGAATGGCGAGTAAAATACCCTATGAAACTTCTATGATAGGGCAATAAGAGACCCGATTAGATCATTTTATATTTTGGTTAATATAAGGATTCAGCGAAATTCTATCACATTTGTTCAATTTACGTCGCTCCTATTTCAGATAGCGTACTGGGCTAGACGGCATCTTAAAGCGCGTGGAAGGGCGAGTAAAATGCACTACTAAACTTCCATGATAGGGCAATCAGAGACCCGATTAGATCATTTTATATTATGGTTAATTTAAGAATTCAACGAAATTCTATCACACTTGTTCAATTTACGTCGTTCCTATTTCAGATAGCGTACTGGGCTAGGCGGCATCTTAAAGCGCGTGGAATGGCGAGTAAAATACCCTATGAAACTTCTATGATAGGGCAATAAGAGACCCGATTAGATCATTTTATATTTTGGTTAATATAAGGATTCAGCGAAATTCTATCACATTTGTTCAATTTACGTCGCTCCTATTTCAGATAGCTTATTGGGCTAAGCGGCATCTCAAAGCGCATGAAATGGCGAGCAAAATCCACTATTAAACTTCTAGGGTATGGCAAACAGAGACCCGATTAGATCATATTAGATTATGGTTAATAAAAGAATTAAGAGTAATTCTATCACATTTGTTCAATTTACGTTGTTCCTATTTCAGATAGCGTACTGGGCTAGGCGGCATCTTAAAGCGCGTGGAACGGCGAGTAAAATGCACTATGAAACTACTATGATAGGGCAATAAGAGACCCGATTAGATCATTTTATATTTTGGTTAATATGAGGATTCAGCGAAATTCTATCACATTTGTTCAACTTACGCCGCTCCTGCTTGAGATAGCGTACTGGACTAGGCGGCAACTTAAAGCGCGTGGAATGGCGAGTAAAATGCAGTACTAAACTTCTATGATAGGGCAATCGGAGTCCCGATTAGATCATTTTATATTTTGTTTAATATAAGATTTCAGGGAAATTCTATCACATTTGTTCAATTTACGTCGCTCCTATTTCAGATAGCGTACTGGGCTAAGCGGCATCTCAAAGCGCATGAAATGTCGAATACAATGCACTATCAAACTTCTAGACTAGGGCAAACAGAGACCCGATTAGATCATTTTACATTAAGGTTAATATAAGAATTCAGGGAAATTCTATCACGTTTGTTCAATTTACGTCGCTACTATTTCAGATAGCGTATTGGGCTAAGCGGCATCTCAAAGCGCATGAAATGACGAGTGAAAGGCACTATTAAACTTTTAGGGTAGGGCGAACAGAGAACCGATTAGATCATTTTACATTAAGGTTAATATAAGAATTCAGGGAAATTCTATTACGTTTGTTCAATTTACGTCGCTACTATTTCAGATAGCGTATTGGGCTAAGCGGCATCTCAAAGCGCATGAAATGACGAGTGAAGGGCACTATTAAACTTCTAGGGTAGGGCGAACAGAGAACCGATTAGATCATTTTACATTAAGGTTAATATAAGAATTCAGGGAAATCCTATCACGCTTGTTCAATTTACGTCGCTCCTATTTCGGATAGCGTATTGGGCTAAGCGGCATCTCAAAGCGCATGAAATGGCGAGCAAAATGCACTGTTAAACTTCTAGGGTAGGGCAAACAGAGTCCCGATTAGATCATTTCATATTATGGTTTATTTAAGAATTCAGCGTAATTCTATCAGATTTGTTCAATTTACGTCGCTGATATTTCAGATAGCGTATTGGCCTAAGCGGCATCTCAAAGCGCAAGAAATGGCGAGTAAAATGCACTATTAAACTTCTAGGGTAGGGCAAACAGAGACCCGATAAGATCATTTTATATTATGGTTAATTTAAGAATTCAGCGAAACTCTATCACATTTGTTCAATTTATGTCGCTCCTATTTCAGATGGCGTATTGGGCTAAGCGGCATCTCAATGCGCATGAAATGGCGAGTAAAAAGCACTATTAAACTTCTAGGATAAGGCAAACAGAGACCCGATTAGATCATTTTATATTACGGTTAATACAAGAATTCAGCGTAATTCTATCACATTTGTTCAACTACGTCGCTCCTATTTCAGACAGCATACTGGGCTAGGCGGCATCTTAAAGCGCGTGGAATGGCGAGTAAAATACCCTATGAAACTTCTATGATAGGGCAAACAGAGACCCGATTAGATCAGTTTATATTATGGTTAATTTAAGAATTCAGCAAAATTCTATCACATTTGTTCAATTTATGTCGTTCCTATTTCAGATAGCGTACTGGGCTAGGCGGCATCTTAAAGCGCGTGGAATGGCGAGTGAAATGCACTATTAAACTTCTATGATAAGGCAATCAGAGACCCGATTAGATCATTTTATATTTTGGTTAATACAAGAATTCAGCGAAATTCTATCACATTTGTTCAATTTACGTCGCTCCTATTTCAGATAGCTAATTGCGCTATGCGGCATCTCAAAGCGCATGCAATTACGAGTGAAATGCACTATTAAACTTCTAGGGTAGGGCGAACAGAGACCCGATTAGATCATTTTACATTAAGGTTAATATAAGAATTCAGCGAAATTCTATCACATTTGTTCAATTTACGTCGCTCCTATTCAGATGGCTTATTGGGCTTAGCGGCATCTCAAAGCGCATGAAATGACGAGTGAAATGCACTATTAAACTTCTAGGGAAGGGCAAACAGAGACCCGATTAGATCATTTTACATTATGGTTAATAAAAGAATTCAACGAAACTCTATCACATTTGTTCAACTTACGTCGCTCCTATTTCAGATAGCGTATTGGGCTAAGCGGCATCTCAAAGCGTATGAAATGGCGAATAAAGTGCACTATTAAAGTTCTAGGGTAGGGCAAACAGAGACCCGAGTAGATCACTTTATATTATGGTTAATTTAAGAAGTCAGCAAAATTCTATCACATTCGTTCAATTTACGTCGCTCCTATTTCAGATAGCGTATTGGGCTAAGCGGCATCTCAAAGCATATGAAATGTCGAGTGAAATGCACTATTAGACTTCTATGGTAGGGCGAACAGAGACCCGATTAGATCATTTTACATTAACGTTAATATAAGAATTCAGGGAAATTCTATCACATTTTTCAATTTACGTGACTCCTATTTCAGATAGCGTATTGTGCTATGCGGCTTCTCAAAGCGCATGAAATGGCGAGTAAAATGCACTATTAAACTTCTAGGGTAGGGCAAACAGAGACCCGATTATATCATTTTATATTATGGTTAATTTAAGAATTCAGCAAAATTCTATCACATTTGTTCAATTTACGTCGTTCCTATTTCAGATAGCGTATTGGGCTAAGCGGCATCTCAAAGCGCATGAAATGGCGAGTAAAATGCACGATTAAACTTCTAGGCTAGGGCGAACAGAGACCCGATTAGATCATTTTACATCTTGTTTAATATAAGATTTCAGGGAAATTCTATCACATTTGTTCAATTTACGTCGCTCCTATTTCAGATAGCTTATTGGGCAAAGCGGCATCTCATAGCGCATGAAATGATGAGTGAAATGCACTGTTAAACTTCTATGATAGGGCAATCAGAGACCCGACTAGATCATTTTATATTATGGTTAATTTAAGAATTCAGCGAAACTCTATCACATTTGTTCAATTTACGGCGCTCCTATTTCAGATAGCGTACCGGGCTAGGCGGCACCTTAAAGCGCGCGGAATGGCGAGTAAAATGCACTATTAAACTTCTATGATACGGCAATCAGAGACCCGATTAGATCATTTTATATTTTGTTTAATATAAGACTTCAGGGAAATTCTATCACATTTGTTCAATTTACATCGCTCCTGTTTCAGATAGGTTACATGGCTAAGCGGCATCTTAAAGCGCATGAAATGACGAGAGAAATGCACTATTAAACTTCTAGGGTAGGGCGAACAGAGACCCGATTAGATCATTTTACATTAAGGTTAATATAAGAATTCAGCGAAATTCTATCACATTTGTTCAATTTACGTCGCTCATATTTCAGATAGCCTACTGGGCTAGCCGGCACCTTAAAGCGCGTGGAATAGCGAGTGAAATGCACTATTAAACTTCTAGGGTAGGGCGAACAGAGACCCGATTAGATCATTTTACATTAAGGTCAATATAAGAATTCAGCGAAATTCTATCACATTCGTTCAATTTACGTCGCTCATATTTCAGATAGCGTATTGGGCTAAGCGGCATCTCAAAGCGCATGAAATGGCGAGTAAAATGCGCTACTAACCTTCTATGATAGGGCAATCAGAGACCCGATTAGATCATTTTATATTTTGGTTAATATAAGATTTCAGGGAAATTCTATCGCATTTGTTCAATTTACGCCGCTCATATTTCAGATAGCGTATTGGGCTAAGCGGCATCTCAAAGCGCATGAAATGGCGAGTAAAATGCACTAGTAAACTTCTAGGGTAGGGCGAACAGAGACCCGATTAGATCATTTTACATTAAGGTTAATATAAGAATTCAGGGAAATTATATCACATTTGTTCAATTTACGTCGCTGCTATTTCAGATAGCGTATTGGGCTAAGCGGCATCTCAAAGCGCATGAAATGGCGAGCAAAATCCACTATCAAACTTCTAGGGTATGGCAAACAGAGACCCGATTAGATCATTTTATATTATGGTTAATATAAGAATTCAGGGAAATTATATCACATTTGTCCAATTTACGTCGCTGCTATTTCAGATAGCGTACTGCGCTAGGCGGCATCTCAAAGCGCATGAAATGGCGAGTGAAATGCACTATTAAACTTCTAGGGTAGGGCGAACAGAGACCCGATTAGATCATTTTACATTAAGATTAATATAAGAATTCAGGGAAATTCTATCACATTTGTTCAATTTACGTCTCTCCTATTTCAGTTAGCGTATTGGGCTAGGCGGCATCTCAAAGCGCATGAAATGTCGAGTAAGATGTACTATTAAACTTCTAGGATAAGGCAAACAGAGAACCGATTAGATCACTTTATATTACGGATAATATAAGAATTCAGCGTAATTCTATCACATTTGTTCAACTTACGCCGCTCCTGCTTGAGATAGCGTACTGGACTAGGCGGCAACTTAAAGCGCGTGGAATGGCGAGTAAAATGCAGTACTAAACTTCTATGATAGGGTAATCGGAGTCCCGATTAGATCATTTTATATTTTGTTTAATATAAGATTTCAGGGAAATTCTATCACATTTGTTCAATTTACGTCGCTCCTATTTCAGATAGCGTATTGGGCTAAGCGGCATCTCAAAGCGCATGAAATGTCGAATAAAATGCACTATTAAACTTCTAGGCTAGGGCAAACGGAGACCCGATTAGATCATTTTACATTAAGGTTAATATAAGAATTCAGGGAACTTCTATCACATTTGTTCAATTTACGTCGCTCCTATTTCAGATAGCGTATGGGGCTAAGCGGCATCTCAAAGCGCATTAAATGGCGAGCAAAATGCACTATTAAACTTCTAGGGTATGGCAAACAGAGACCCGATTATATCATTTTATATTATGGTTAATTTAAGAATTCAAAGAAATTCTATCACACTTGTTCAATTTACGTCGCTCCTATTTCAGAAAGCGTATTGGGCTAAGAGGCATCTCAAAGCACATGAAATGGCGAGCACAATGCACTATTAAACTTCTAGGGTAGGGCGAACAGAGACCCGATTAGATCATTTTATATTATGGTTAATTTAAGAATTCAGCAAAATTCTATCACATTTGTTCAATTTACGTCGTTCCTATTTCAGATAGCGTATTGGGCTAGGCGGCATCTTAAAGCGCGTGGAATGGCGAGTAAAATGCACTATGAAACTTCTATGATAGGGCAATAAGAGACCCGATTAGATCATTTTATATTTTGGTTAATTTAAGGATTCAGCGAAATTCTATCACATTTGTCCAATTTACGTCGCTCCTATTTCAGATAGCTTATTGGGCTAAGCGGCATCTCAAAGCGCATGAAATGAGGAGTGAAATGCACTATTAAACTTCTAGGGTAGGGCGAACAGAGACCCGATTAGATCATTTTACATTAAGGTTAATATAAGAATTCAGCGAAATTCTATCACATTTGTTCAATTTACGTCGCTCCTATTTCAGATAGCTTATAGGGCTAAGCGGCATCGCAAAGCGCATGAATTGACGAGTAAAATGCACTATTAAACTTCTAGGATAAGGCAAACAGAGACCCGATTAGATCATTTTATATTACGGTTAATATAAGAATTCAGCGTAATTCTGTGACATTTGTTCAACTTACGCAGCTCCTATTTCAGATAGCGTACTGGGCTAGGCGGCAACTTAAAGCGCGTGGATTGGTGAGTAAAATGCACTATTAAACTTCTAGGGTAGGGCAATCAGAGACCCGATTAGATCATTTTATATTATGGTTAATATAAGAATTCAGCGAAGTTCTATCACATTTGTTTAATTTACGTCGCTCCTATTTCAGATAGCGTATTGGGCTAAGCGGCATCTCAAAGCGCATGAAATGGCGAGTAAAATGCACTATTAAACTTCTAGGGCAGGGCGAACAGAGACCCGATTAGATCATTTTACATTAAGGTTAATATAAGTATTCAGGGAACTTCTATCACATTTGTTCAATTTACGTCGCTCCTATTTCAGACAGCTTATTGGGCTAAGCGGCATCTCAAAGCGCATGAAATGACGAGTAAAATGCACTGTTAAACTTCTAGGGTTGGGCAATCAGAGACCCGATTAGATCATTTTATATTATGGTTAATTTAAGAATTCAGCAAAATTCTATCACATTTGTTCAATTTACGTCGTTCCTATTTCAGATAGCATACTGGGCTAGGCGGCATCTTAAAGCGCGTGGAATGGCGAGTGAAATGCACTATTAATCTCCTATGATAGGGCAATCAGAGACCCGATTAGATCATTTTATATTATGGTTAATATAAGAATTCAGCGAAGTTCTATCACATTTGTTTAATTTACGTCGCTCCTATTTCAGATAGCGTATTCGGCTAAGCGGCATCTCAAAGCGTATGCAATGACGAGAGAAATGCACTATTAAACTTCTTGGGTAGGGCGAACAGAGACCCGATTAGGTCATTTCATATTATGGTTAATTTAAGAATTCAGCGAAATTCTATCACATTTGTTCAATTTACATCGCTCCTATTTCAAATACCGTATTGGGCTAAGCGGCATCTCCATGCGCATGAAATGGCGAGTAAAATGCACTATTAAACTTCTAGGATAAGGCAAATGGAGACCCGATTAGACCAGTTTATATTACGGTTAATATAAGAATTCAGCGTTATTCTATCACATTTGTTCAACTTACGTCGCTCCTATTTCAGATAGCGTACTCGGATAGGCGGCATCTTAAAGCGCGTGGAATGGCGAGTAAAATGCACTATTAAACTTCGAGGGTAATGCAAACAGAGACCCGATTAGATCATTTTATATTACGCTTAATATAAGATTTCAGGGAAATTCTATCACATTTGTTCAATTTACGTCGCTCCTATTTCAGACAGCTATTGGGCTAAGCGGCATCTCAAAGCGCATGAAATGACGAGAGAAATGCACTATTAAACTTCTTGGGTAGGGCGAACAGAGTCCCGATTACATCATTTTATATTATGGTTAATATAAGAATTCAGCGATATTCTATCGCAATTGTTCAATTTGCGTCGCTCCTATTTCAGATAGCGTATTGGGCTAAGCGGCATCTCAAAGCGCATGAAATGACGAATAAAATGCACTATTAAGCTTCTACGCTAGGGCGAACAGAGACCCGATTAGATCATTTAACATTATGGTAAATAAAAGAATTCAGCGAAATTCTATCACATTTGTTCAATTTACGTCGCTCCTATTTCAGATAGCTTATTGGGCTAAGCGGCAACTCAAAGCGCATGAAATGACGAGTGAAATGCACTATTAAACTTCTAGGGTGGGGCAATCAGAGACCCGATAAGATCATTTTATATTACGGTTAATATAAGAATTCAGCGAAGTTCAATCACTTTTGTTCAATTTACGTCGCTCCTATTTCAGATAGCTTATTGGGCTAAGCGGCAACTCAAAGCGCATGAAATGACGAGTGAAATGCACTATTAAACTTCTAGGGTAGGGCGAACAAAGACCTGATTAAATCATTTTACATTAAGGTTAAAATAAGAATTCAGCGAAATTCTATCACATTTGTTCAATTTACGTCGCTCCTATTTCAGATAGCGTATTGGGCTAAGCTGCATCTCAAAGCGCAAGAAATGGCTCGTACAATGCACTATTCAACTTCTAGGGTAGGGCAAACAGAGACCGGATTAGATCATTTTATATTTTGGTTAAAATAAGAATTCAGCGAAATTCTATCACATTTGTTCAATTTACGTCGCTCCTATTTCAGATAGCTTACTGGCTAAGAGGCATCTCAAAGCGCATGAAATTGCGAGTAAAATGCACTATTAAACTTCTAGGATAAGGCAAACAGAGACCCGATTAGATCATTTTATATTACGGTTAATATAAGAAATCAGCGTAATTCTGTCACATTCGTTCAACTTACGTAGCTCCTATTTCAGATAGCGTACTGGGCTAGGCGGCATCTTAAAGCGCGTGGAATGGCGAGTAAAATGCACTATTAAACTTCTATGATAGGGCAATCAGAGACCCGATTAGATCATTTTATATTTTGGTTAATATAAGAATTCAGCGAAATTCTATCACATTTGTTCAATATACGTCGCTCCAATTTCAGACAGCTTATTGGGCTAAGCGGCATCGCAAAGCGCATGAAATGACGAGTGAAATGCACTATTAAACTTCTGGGGTAGGGCGAACAAAGACCCGATTAGATCATTTTACATTAAGGTTAATATAAGAATTCAGCGAAATTCTATCTCATTTGTTCAATTTACATCGCTCCTATTTCAGATAGCGACTTGTGATAAGTGGCATCTCAAAGCGCAAGAAATGGCGAGTAAAATGCACTATTAAACTTCTAGGGTAGGGCAAACAGAGACCCCATTAGATCATTTTATATTATGGTTAATTTAAGAATTCAGCGAAATTCTATCACATTTGTTCAATTTACGTCGCTCCTATTTCAGATAGCGTATTGGGCTAAGCGGCATCTCAAAGCGCATGAAATGGCGAGTAAAATGCACTATTAAACTTCTAGGGTAGGGCAATCAGAGACCCGATTAGATCATTTTATATTTTGGTTAATAAATGAATTCATCGAAATTCTATCACATTTGTTCAATTTACATCGCTCCTATTTCAGATAGCGTACTGGGCTAAGCGGCATCTCTAAGCGCATGAAATGGCGAGTAAAATGCACTATTAAACTTGTAGGATAAGGCAAACAGAGACCCGATTAGATCATTTTATATTACGGTTAATATAAGAATTCAGCGTAATTCTGTGACATTTGTTCAACTTACGTAGCTCCTATTTCAGATAGCGCGCTGGGCTAGGCGGCAACTTAAAGCGCGTGGAATGGCGAGTAAAATGCACTGTTAAACTTCTATGATAGGGCAATCAGAGACCCGATTAGATCATTTTATATTTTGGTTAATATAAGAATTCAGCGAAATTCTATGACATTTGTTCAATTTACGTCGCTCCTATTTCAGATAGCTTATTGGGCTAAGCGTATCGCAAAGCGCATGAATTGACGAATAAAATGCACTATTAAACTTCTAGGATAAGGCAAACAGAGACCCGATTAGATCATTTTATATTACGGTTAATATAAGAATTCAGCGTAATTCTGTGACATTTGTTCAACTTACGTAGCTCCTATTTCAGATAGCGTACTGGGCTAGGCGGCAACTTAAAGCGCGTGGAATGGTGAGTAAAATGCACTATTAAACTTCTAGGGTAGGGCAATCAGAGACCCGATTAGATCATTTTATATTATGGTTAATATAAGAATTCAGCGAAGTTCTATCACATTTGTTTAATTTACGTCGCTCTTATTTCAGATAGCGTATTGGGCTAAGCGGCATCTCAAAGCGCATGAAATGGCGAGTAAAATGCACTATTAAACTTCTAGGGTAGGGCAATCAGAGACCCCGATTAGATCATTTTATATTTTGGTTAATAAATGAATTCATCGAAATTCTATCACATTTGTTCAATTTACATCGCTCCTATTTCAGATAGCGTACTGGGCTAAGCGGCATCTCAAAGCGCATGAAATGGCGAGTCGAATGCACTATTAAACTTCTAGGATAAGGCAAACAGAGACCCGATTAGATCATTTTATATTACGGTTAATATAAGAATTCAGCGAAGTTCTATCACATTTGTTTAATTTACGTCGCTCCTATTTCAGATAGCGTATTGGGCTAAGCGGCATCTCAAAGCGCATGAAATGGCGAGTAAAATGCACTATTAAACTTCTAGGGTAGGGCAATCAGAGACCCGATTAGATCATTTTATATTTTGGTTAATATAAGAATTCAGCGAAATTCTATCACATTTGTTCAATTTACGTCGCTCCTATTTCAGATAGCGCATTGGGCTAAGCGGCATCTCAAAGCGCATGAAATGGCGAGTAAAATGCACTCTTAAACTTCTAGGATAAGGCAAACAGAGACCCGATTAGATCATTTTATATTACGGTTAACATAAGGATTCAGCGTAATTCTGTGACATTTGTTCATCTTACGTAGCTCCTATTTCAGATAGCGTACTGGGCTAGGCGGCAACTTAAAGCGCGTGGAATGGCGAGTAAAATGCACTATTAAACTTCTATGATAGGGCAATCAGAGACCCGATTAGATCATTTTATATTTTCGTTAATATAAGAATCCAGCGAAATTCTATCACATTTGTTCAATTTACGTCGCTCCTATTTCAGATAGCGCATTGGGCTAAGCGGCATCTCACAGCGCACGAAAGGGCGAGTAAAATGCACTATTAAACTTCTAGGGTAGGGCAATCAGAGACCAGATAAGATCATTTCATATTTTGGTTAATATAAGAATTCAGCGAAATTCTATCACATTTGTTCAATTTACGTCGCTCCTATTTCAGATAGCGTATTGGGCTAAGCGGCATCTCAAAGCGCATGGAATGGCGAGTGAAACGCACTATTAAACTTCTAGGGTAGGGCGATCAGACACCCGAATAGATAATTTTATATTACGGTTAATATAAGAATTCAGCGTAATTCTATCACATTTGTTCAACTAACGTCGCTCCTATTTCAGATAGCGTACTGGGCTAGGCGGCATCTTAAAGCGCGTGGAAGGGCGAGTAAAATGCACTTCTAAACTTCTATGATAGGGCAATCAGAGTTCCGAATAGATCATTTTATATTTTGTTTACTATAACATTTCAGGGAAATTCTATCACATTTGTTCAATTTACGTCGCTCCTATTTCAGATAGCGTATTGGGCTAAGCGGCATCTCAAAGCGCAAGAAATGGCGAGTAAAATGCACTATTAAGCTTCTAGGGTTGGGCACATATAGACCCGATTAGATCATTTTATATTATGGTTAATTTAAGAATTCAGCGAAATCCTATCACATTTGTTCATTTTACGTCGCTCCTATTTCAGATAGCGTATTGGGCTAAGCGGCATCTCAAAGCGCAAGAAATGGCGAGTAAAATTCACTATTAAACTTCTAGGGTAGGGCAAACAGAGACCCCATTAGATCATTTTATATTTTGGTTAATATAAGAATTCAGCGAAATTCTATCACATTTTTTCAATTTACGTCGCTCCTATTTCAGATAGTGTACTGGGCTAGGCGGCATCTTAAAGCGCGTGGAAGGGCGAGTAAAATGCACTACTAAACGTCTATGATAGGGCAATCAGAGTCCCGTTTAGATCATTTTATATTTTCTTTAATATAAGATTTCAGGGAAATTCTATCACATTTGTTCAATTTACGTCGCTCCTATTTCAGATAGCTATTGGGCTAAGCGGCATCTCAAAGCGCATAAAATGACGAGAGAAATGCACTATTAAACTTCTTGGGTAGGGCGAACAGAGACCCGATTAGATCATTTCATATTATGGTTTATTTAAGAATTCAGCGTAATTCTATCAGATTTGTTCAATTTACGTCGCTGATATTTCAGATAGCGTATTGGGCTAAGCGGCATCTCAAAGCGCAAGAAATGGCGAGTAAAATGCACTATTAAACTTCTAGGGTAGGGCAAACAGAGACCCGATAAGATCATTTTATATTATGGTTCATTTAAGAATTCATCGAAACTCTATCACATTTGTTCAATTTATGTCGCTCCTATTTCAGATGGCGTATTGGGCTAAGCGGCATCTCAATGCGCATGAAATGGCGAGTAAAATGCACTATTAAACTTCTAGGATAAGGCAAACAGAGACCCGATTAGATCATTTTATATTACGGTTAATACAAGAATTCAGCGTAATTCTATCACATTTGTTCAACTACGTCGCTCCTATTTCAGACAGCATACTGGGCTAGGCGGCATCTTAAAGCGCGTGGAATGGCGAGTAAAATACCCTATGAAACTTCCATGATAGGGCAATAAGAGACCCGATTAGATCATTTTATATTTTGGTTAATATAAGGATTCAGCGAAATTCTATCACATTTGTTCAATTTACGTCGCTCCTATTTCAGATAGCGTACTGGGCTAGGCGTCATCTTAAAGCGCGTGGAATGGCGAGTAAAATGCACTATTAAACTTCTATGATAGGGCAATCAGAGACCCGATTAGATCATTTTATATTTTGGTTAATATAAGAATTCAGCGAAATTCTATCACATTTGTTCAATTTACGTCGCTCCTATTTCAGATAGCGTATTGGGCTAAGGGGCATCTCAAGGCGCATGAAATGACGAATAAAATGCACTATTAAGCTTCTACGCTAGGCCGAAGAGAGACCCGATTAGATCATTTAACATTATGGTTAATAAAAGAATTCAGCGAAATTCTATCACATTTGTTCAATTTACATTTCTCCCATTTCAGATAGCGTATTGGGCTAAGCGGCATCTCAAAGCGCATGAAATGACGAATAAAATGCGCTATTAAGCTTCTACGCTAGGGCGAACAGAGACCCGATTAGATCATTTTATATTACGGTTTATATAAGAATTCAGCGTAATTCTGTCACATTTGTTCAACTTACGTCGCTCCTATTTCAGATAGCGTACTGGGCTGGGCGGCATCTTAAATCGCGTGGAAGGACGAGTAAAATGCACTACTAAACTTCTATGATAGGGCAATCAGAGAGCTGATTAGATCATTTTATCTTTTGGTTAATATAAGAATTCAGTGAAATTCTATCACATTTGTTCAATTTACGTCGCTCCTATTTCAGATTGCGTACTGCGCTAGGCGGCATCTCAAAGCGCATGAAATGGCGAGTGAAATGCACTATTAAACTTCTAGGGTAGGGCGAACAGAGACCCGATTAGATCATTTTACATTAAGATTAATATAAGAATTCAGGGAAATTCTATCACATTTGTTCAATTTACGTCTCTCCTATTTCAGTTAGCGTATTGGGCTAGGCGGCATCTCAAAGCGCATGAAATGTCGAGTAAGATGTACTATTAAACTTCTAGGATAAGGCAAACAGAGAACCGATTAGATCACTTTATATTACGGATAATATAAGAATTCAGCGTAATTCTATCACATTTGTTCAACTTACGCCGCTCCTGCTTGAGATAGCGTACTGGACTAGGCGGCAACTTAAAGCGCGTGGAATGGCGAGTAAAATGCAGTACTAAACTTCTATGATAGGGTAATCGGAGTCCCGATTAGATCATTTTATATTTTGTTTAATATAAGATTTCAGGGAAATTCTATCACATTTGTTCAATTTACGTCGCTCCTATTTCAGATAGCGTATTGGGCTAAGCGGCATCTCAAAGCGCATGAAATGTCGAATAAAATGCACTATTAAACTTCTAGGCTAGGGCAAACGGAGACCCGATTAGATCATTTTACATTAAGGTTAATATAAGAATTCAGGGAACTTCTATCACATTTGTTCAATTTACGTCGCTCCTATTTCAGATAGCGTATGGGGCTAAGCGGCATCTCAAAGCGCATTAAATGGCGAGCAAAATGCACTATTAAACTTCTAGGGTATGGCAAACAGAGACCCGATTAGATCATTTTATATTACGGTTAATATAAGAATTAAGCGTAATTCTATCACATTTGTTCAACTTACGTCGCTCCTATTTTAGATAGCGTACTGGGTTAGGCGGCATCTTAAAGCGCGTGGAATGGCGAGTAAAATGCACTACTAAACTTCTATGATAGGGCAATCAGAGACCCGATTAGATCATTTTATATTTTGTTTAATATAAGACTTCAGGGAAATTCTATCACATTTGTTCAATTTACATCGCTCCTATTTCAGATAGGTTACAGTGCTAAGCGCCATCTCAAAGCGCATGAAATGGCGAGTAAAATGCACTATTAAACTTCTAGGGTAGGGCAAACAGAGACCCGATTAGATCATTTTATATTATGGTTAATTTAAGAATTCAGCCAAATTCTATCACATTTGTTCAATTTACGTCGCTCCTATTTCAGATAGCGTTCTGCGCTAGGCGGAATCTTAAAGCGCGTGGATTGGCGAGTAAAATGCACTATTAAACTTCTAGGGTAGGGCAATCAGAGACCCGATTAGATGATTTTATATTATGGTTAATTTAAGAATTCAGCAAAATTCTATCACATTTGTTCAATTTACGTCGTTCCTATTTCAGATAGCATACTGGGCTAGGCGGCATCTTAAAGCGCGTGGAATGGCGAGTAAAGTGCACTATTAATCTTCTATGATAGGGCAATCAGAGACCCGCTTAGATCATTTTATATTATGGTTAATATAAGAATTCAGCGAAATTCTATCACATTTGTTCAATTTACGTCGCTCCTATTTCAGATAGCGTATTGGGATAAGCGGCATCTCAAGGCGCATGAAATGGCGAGTAAAATGCACTACTAAACTTCTAGGGTAGGGCAATCAGAGACCCGATTAGATCATTTTATATTATGGTTAATTTAAGAATTCAGCAAAATTCTAACACATTTGTTCAATTTACGTCCCTCCTATTTCAGATAGCGTACTCGGATAGGCGGCATCTTAAAGCGCGTGGAGTGGCGAGTAAAATGTACTATTCAACTTCTATGATAGGGCAATCAGAGACCCGGTTAGATCATTTTATATTTTGGTTAATATAAGAATTCAGCGAAATTCTATCACATTTGTTTAATTTACGTCGCTCCTATTTCAGATAGCGTATTAGGCTAAGCGGCATCTCAAAGCGCACGAAAGGGCGAGTAAAATGCACTATTAAACTTCGAGGGTAATGCAAACAGAGACCCGATTAGATCATTTTATATTACGGTTAATATAAGATTTCAGGGAAATTCTATCACATTTGTTCAATTTACGTCGCTCCTATTTCAGATAGCTATTGGGCTAAGCGGCATCTCAAAGCGCATGAAATGACGAGAGAAATGCACTATTAAACTTCTTGGGTAGGGCGAACAGAGACCCGATTACATCATTTGATATTATGGTTAATATAAGAATTCAGCGATATTCTATCGCATTTGTTCAATTTGCGTCGCTCCTATTTCAGATAGCGTATTGGGCTAAGCGGCATCTCAAAGCGCATGAAATGACGAATAAAATGCACTATTAAGCTTCTACGCTAGGGCGAACAGAGACCCGATTAGATCATTTAACATTATGGTAAATAAAAGAATTCAGCGAAATTCTATCACATTTGTTCAATTTACGTCGCTCCTATTTCAGATAGCGTACTGGGCTAGGCGGTATCTCAAAGCGCATGAAATGACGAGTAAAATGCTGTATTAAACTTCTAGGGTAGGGCAAACAGAGACCCGATTAGGTCATTTCATATTATGGTTAATATAAGAATTCAGCGAAATTCTATCACATTTGTTCAATTTACGTCGCTCCTATTTCAGATAGCGTATTGGGCTAAGCTGCATCTCAAAGCGCAAGAAATGGCTCGTACAATGCACTATTCAACTTCTAGGGTAGGGCAAACAGAGACCGGATTAGATCATTTTATATTTTGGTTAATATAAGAATTCAGCGAAATTCTATCACATTTGTTCAATTTACGTCGCTCCTATTTCAGATAGCGTATTGGGCTAAGAGGCATCTCAAAGCGCATGAAATGGCGAGTAAAATGCACTATTAAACTTCTAGGATAAGGCAAACAGAGACCCGATTTGATCATTTTATATTACGGTTAATATAAGAATTCAGCGTAATTCTGTGACATTTGTTCAACTTACGTAGCTCCTATTTCAGATAGCGTACTGGGCTAGGCGGCAACTTAAAGCGCGTGGAATGGTGAGTAAAATGCACTATTAAACTTCTTGGGTAGGGCGAACAAAGACCCGATTAGATCATTTTACATTAAGGTTAATATAAGAATTCAGCGAAATTCTATCACATTTGTTCAATTTACATCGCTCCTATTTCAGATAGCGACTTGTGATAAGTGGCATCTCAAAGCGCAAGAAATGGCGAGTAAAATGCACTATTAAACTTCTAGGGTAGGGCAAACAGAGACCCCATTAGATCATTTTATATTATGGTTAATTTAAGAATTCAGCGAAATTCTATCACATTTGTTCAATTTACGTCGCTCCTATTTCAGATAGCGTATTGGGCTAAGCGGCATCTCAAAGCGCATGAAATGGCGAGTAAAATGCACTATTAAACTTCTAGGGTAGGGCAATCAGAGACCCGATTAGATCATTTTATATTTTGGTTAATAAATGAATTCATCGAAATTCTATCACATTTGTTCAATTTACATCAGTCCTATTTCAGATAGCGTACTGGGCTAAGCGGCATCTCTAAGCGCATGAAATGGCGAGTAAAATGCACTATTAAACTTGTAGGATAAGGCAAACAGAGACCCGATTAGATCATTTTATATTACGGTTAATATAAGAATTCAGCGTAATTCTGTGACATTTGTTCAACTTACGTAGCTCCTATTTCAGATAGCGTGCTGGGCTAGGCGACAACTTAAAGCGCGTGGAATGGCGAGTAAAATGCACTGTTAAACTTCTATGATAGGGCAATCAGAGACCCGATTAGATCATTTTATATTTTGGTTAATATAAGAATTCAGCGAAATTCTATGACATTTGTTCAATTTACGTCGCTCCTATTTCAGATAGCTTATTGGGCTAAGCGTATCGCAAAGCGCATGAATTGACGAGTAAAATGCACTATTAAACTTCTAGGATAAGGCAAACAGAGACCCGATTAGATCATTTTATATTACGGTTAATATAAGAAATCAGCGTAATTCTGTGACATTTGTTCAACTTACGTAGCTCCTATTTCAGATAGCGTACTGGGCTAGGCGGCAACTTAAAGCGCGTGGAATGGTGAGTAAAATGCACTATTAAACTTCTAGGGTAGGGCAATCAGAGACCCGATTAGATCATTTTATATTATGGTTAATATAAGAATTCAGCGAAGTTCTATCACATTTGTTTAATTTACGTCGCTCTTATTTCAGATAGCGTATTGGGCTAAGCGGCATCTCAAAGCGCCTGAAATGGCGAGTAAAATGCACTATTAAACTTCTAGGGTAGGGCAAACAGAGACCCCATTAGATCATTTTATATTATGGTTAATTTAAGAATTCAGCGAAATTCTATCACATTTGTTCAATTTACGTCGCTCCTATTCCAGATAGTGTATTGGGCTATGCGGCATCTCAAAGCACATGAAATGGCGAGTAAAATGTACTATTAAACTTCTAGGGTAGGTCAAACAGAGACCCGATTAGATCATTTTATATTATGGTTAATTTAAGAATTCAGTGAAATTCTAGCACATTTGTTCAATTTACGTCGCTCCTATTTCAGATAGCGTATTGGGCTAAGCGGCATCTCAGAGCGCATGAAATGGCGAGTAAAATGCACTATTAAACTTCTAGGGTAGGGCAATCAGAGACCCGATTAGATCATTTTATATTTTGGTTAATAAATGAATTCATCGAAATTCTATCACATTTGTTCAATTTACATCGCTCCTATTTCAGATAGCGTACTGGGCTAAGCGGCATCTCTAAGCGCATGAAATGGCGAGTAAAATGCACTATTAAACTTGTAGGATAAGGCAAACAGAGACCCGATTAGATCATTTTATATTACGGTTAATATAAGAATTCAGCGTAATTCTATCACATTTGTTCAACATACGTCGCTCCTATTTCAGATAGTGTACTGGGCTAGGCGGCCTCTTAAAGCGCGTGGAAGGGCGAGTAAAATGCACTACTAAACTTCTATGGTAGGGCATTCAGAGTCCCGTTTAGATCATTTTATGTATTGTTTAATATAAGATTTCAGGGAAATTCTATCACATTTGTTCAATTTACGTCGCTCCTATTTCAGATAGCGTATTGGGCTAAGCGGCATCTCAAAGCGTATGAAATGACGAGAGAAATGCACTATTAAACTTCTTGGGTAGGGCGAACAGAGACCCGATTAGGTCATTTCATATTATGGTTAATTTAAGAATTCAGCGAAATTCTATCACATTTGTTCAATTTACATCGCTCCTATTTCAAATAGCGTATTGGGCTAAGCGGCATCTCCATGCGCATGAAATGGCGAGTAAAATGCACTATTAAACTTCTAGGATGAGGCAAATGGAGACCCGATTAGACCAGTTTATATTACGGTTAATATAAGAATTCAGCGTTATTCTATCACATTTGTTCAATTTACGTCCCTCCTATTTCAGATAGCGTACTCGGATAGGCGGCATCTTAAAGCGCGTGGAGTGGCGAGTAAAATGTACTATTAAACTTCTATGATAGGGCAATCAGAGACCCGGTTAGATCATTTTATATTTTGGTTAATATAAGAATTCAGCGAAATTCTATCACATTTGTTCAATTTACGTCGCTCCTATTTCAGATAGCGTATTGGGCTAAGCGGCATCTCAAAGCGCGCGAAAGGGCGAGTAAAATGCACTATTAAACTTCTAGGGTAGGGCAAACAGAGACCCCATTAGATCATTTTATATTTTGGTTAATATAGGAATTCAGCGAAATTCTATCACATTTTTTCAATTTACGTCGCTCCTATTTCAGATAGTGTACTGGGCTAGGCGGCATCTTAAAGCGCGTGGAAGGGCGAGTAAAATGCACTACTAAACTTCTATGATAGGGCAATCAGAGTCCCGTTTAGATCATTTTATATTTTCTTTAATATAAGATTTCAGGAAAATTCTATCACATTTGTTCAATTTACGTCGCTCCTATTTCAGATAGCTATTGGGCTAAGCGGCATCTCAAAGCGCATGAAATGACGAGAGAAATGTACTATTAAACTTCTTGGGTAGGGCGAACAGAGACCCGATTACATCATTTTATATTATGGTTAATTTAAGAATTCAGCAAAATTCTATCACATTTGTTCAATTTACATCGCTCCTATTTCAGATAGCGTATTGGGCTAAGCGGCATCTCAAAGCGCATGGAATGACGACTAAAATGCACTAATAAACTTCTAGGATAACGCAAACGGAGATCCGATTAGACCATTTTATATTACGGTTAATATAAGAATGCAGCGTAATTCTATCACATTTGTTCAACTTACGTCGCTCCTATTTCAGATAGCGTACTGGGCTAGGCGGCATCTCAAACCGCGTGGAAGGGCGAGTAAAATGCACTACTAAACTTCTATGGTAGGGCAATCAGAGTCCCGTTTAGATCATTTTATGTATTGTTTAATATAAGATTTCAGGGAAATTCTATCACATTTGTTCAATTTACGTCGTTCCTATTTCAGATAGCGTATTGGGCTAAGCGGCATCTCAAAGCGTATGAAATGACGAGCGAAATGCACTATTAAACTTCTTGGGTAGGGCGAACAGAGACCGGATTAGGTCATTTCATATTATGGTTAATTACAGAATTCAGCGAAATTCTATCACATTTGTTCAATTTACATCGCTCCTAATTCAAATAGCGTATTGGGCTAAGCGGCATCTCAATGCGCATGAAATGGCGAGTAAAATGCACTATTAAACTTCTAGGATAAGGCAAACGGAGACCCGATTAGACCATTTTATATTACGGTTAATATAAGAATTCAGCGTTATTCTATCACATTTGTTCAACTTACCTCGATCCTATTTCAGATAGCGTACTCTGATAGGCAGCATCCTAAAGCGCGTGGAATGGCGAGTAAAATGCACTATTAAACTTCTAGGGTAGGGCAATCAAACACCCGATTAGATCATTTTATATTTTGGTTAATATAAGAATCCAGCGAAATTCTATCACATTTGTTCAATTTACGTCGCTCCTATTTCAGATAGCGTATTGGGCTAAGCGGCATCTCAAAGCGCCTGGAATGGCGAGTGAAATGCACTATTAAACTTCTAGGGTAGGGCGAACAGAGACCCGAATAGATCATTTTATATTACGGTTAATATAAGAATTCAGCGTAATTCTATCACATTTGTTCAACTAACGTCGCTCCTATTTCAGATAGCGTACTGCGCTAGGCGGCATCTTAAAGCGCGTGGAACGGCGAGTGAAATGCACTACTAAACTTCTATCATAGGGCAATCAGAGTTCCGAATAGATCATTTTATATTTTGTTTACTATAACATTTCAGGGAAATTCTATCACATTTGTTCAATTTACGTCGCTCCTATTTCAGATAGCGTACTGGGCTAGGCGGCATCTCAAAGCGGGTGGAATGGCGAGTAAAATGCACTCTTAAACATCTATGATAGGGCAATCAGAGACCCGATTAGATCATTTTATATTTTGGTTAATATAAGAATTCAGCGAAATTCTATCACATTTGTTCAATTTACGTCGCTCCTATTTCAGATAGCGTATTGGGCTAAGCGGCATCTCAAAGCACATGGAATGGCGAGTGAAATGCACTATTAAACTTCTAGGATAAGGCAAACAGAGACCCGATTAGATCATTTTATATTACGGTTAATATAAGAATTCAGCGTAATTCTGTGACATTTGTTCAACTTACGCAGCTCCTATTTCAGATAGCGTACTGGGCTAGGCGGCAACTTAAAGCGCGTGGAATGGTGAGTAAAATGCACTATTAAACTTCTAGGGTAGGGCAATCAGAGACCCGATTAGATCATTTTATATTTTGGTTAATATAAGAATTCAGCGAAATTCTATCACATTTGTTCAATTTACGTCGCTCCTATTTCAGATAGCGTATTGGGCTAAGCGGCAGCTCAAAGCGCATGAAATGGCGAGTAAAATGAACTATTAAACTTCTAGGGTAGGGCAATCAGAGACCCGATTAGATCATTTTATATTTTGGTTAATATAAGAATTCAGCGAAATTCTATCACATTTGTTCAATTTACGTCGCTCCTATTTCAGATAGCGTATTGGGCTAAGCGGCATCTCAAAGCGCATGAAATGGCGAGTAGAATGCACTATTATACTTCTAGGATAAGGCAAACAGAGACCCGATTAGATAATTTTATATTACGGTTAACATAAGAATTCATCGTAATTCTGTGACATTTGTTCAACTTACGTAGCTCCTATTTCAGATAGCGTACTGGGCTAGGCGGCAACTTAAAGCGCGTGGAATGGCGAGTAAAATGCACTATTAAACTTCTATGATAGGGCAATCAGAGACCCGATTAGATCATTTTATATTTTGGTTAATATAAGAATTCAGCGTAATTCTATCACATTTGTTCAACATACGTCGCTCCTATTTCAGATAGTGTACTGGGGTAGGCGGCATCTTAAAGCGCGTGGAAGGGCGAGTAAAATGCACTACTAAACTTCTATGGTAGGGTAATCAGAGTCCCGTTTAGATCATTTTATGTATTGTTTAATATAAGATTTCAGGGAAATTGTATCACATTTGTTCAATTTACGTCGCTCCTATTTCAGATAGCGTATTGGGCTAAGCGGCATTTCAAAGCGTATGAAATGACGAGAGAAATGCACTATTAAACTTCTTGGGTAGGGCGAACAGAGACCCGATTAGGTCATTTCATATTATGGTTAATTTAAGAATTCAGCGAAATTCTATCACATTTGTTCAATTTACATCGCTCCTATTTCAAATAGCGTATTGGGCTAAGCGGCATCTCCATGCGCATGAAATGGCGAGTAAAATGCACTATTAAACTTCTAGGATAAGGCAAATGGAGACCCGATTAGACCAGTTTATATTACGGTTAATATAAGAATTCAGCGTTATTCTATCACATTTGTTCAACTTACGTCGCTCCTATTTCAGATAGCTATTGGGCTAAGCGGCATCTCAAAGCGCATGAAATGACGAGAGAAATGCACTGTTAAACTTCTTGGGTAGGGCGAACAGAGTCCCGATTACATCATTTTATATTATGGTTAATATAAGAATTCAGCGATATTCTATCGCAATTGTTCAATTTGCGTCGCTCCTATGTCAGATAGCGTATTGGGCTAAGCGGCATCTCAAAGCGCATGAAATGACGAATAAAATGCACTATTAAGCTTCTACGCTAGGGCGAACAGAGACCCGATTAGATCATTTAACATTATGGTAAATAAAAGAATTCAGCGAAATTCTATCACATTTGTTCAATTTACGTCGCTCCTATTTCAGATAGCTTATTGGGCTAAGCGGCAACTCAAAGCGCATGAAATGACGAGTGAAATGCACTATTAAACTTCTAGGGTGGGGCAATCAGAGACCCGATAAGATCATTTTATATTACGGTTAATATAAGAATTCAGCGAAGTTCAATCACTTTTGTTCAATTTACGTCGCTCCTATTTCAGATAGCTTATTGGGCTAAGCGGCAACTCAAAGCGCATGAAATGACGAGTGAAATGCACTATTAAACTTCTAGGGTAGGGCGAACAAAGACCTGATTAAATCATTTTACATTAAGGTTAAAATAAGAATTCAGCGAAATTCTATCACATTTGTTCAATTTACGTCGCTCCTATTTCAGATAGCGTATTGGGCTAAGCTGCATCTCAAAGCGCACGAAATGGCTCGTACAATGCACTATTCAACTTCTAGGGTAGGGCAAACAGAGACCGGATTAGATCATTTTATATTTTGGTTAAAATAAGAATTCAGCGAAATTCTATCCCATTTGTTCAATTGACGTCGCTCCTACTTCAGATAGCTTATTGGCTAAGAGGCATCTCAAAGCGCATGAAATGGCGAGTAAAATGCACTATTAAACTTCTAGGATAAGGCAAACAGAGACCCGATTAGATCATTTTATATTACGGTTAATATAAGAAATCAGCGTAATTCTGTCACATTCGTTCAACTTACGTAGCTCCTATTTCAGATAGCGTACTGGGCTAGGCGGCATCTTAAAGCGCGTGGAATGGCGAGTAAAATGCACTATTAAACTTCTATGATAGGGCAATCAGAGACCCGATTAGATCATTTTATATTTTGGTTAATATAAGAATTCAGCGAAATTCTATCACATTTGTTCAATATACGTCGCTCCAATTTCAGACAGCTCATTGGGCTAAGCGGCATCGCAAAGCGCATGAAATGACGAGTGAAATGCACTATTAAACTTCTGGGGTAGGGCGAACAAAGACCCGATTAGATCATTTTACATTAAGGTTAATATAAGAATTCAGCGAAATTCTATCACATTTGTTCAATTTACATCGCTCCTATTTCAGATAGCGACTTGTGCTAAGTGGCATCTCAAAGCGCAAGAAATGGCGAGTAAAATGCACTATTAAACTTCTAGGGTAGGGCGAACAGAGACCCCATTAGATCATTTTATATTATTGTTAATTTAAGAATTCAGCGAAATTCTATCACATTTGTTCAATTTACGTCGCTCCTATTTCAGATAGCGTATTGGGCTAAGCGGCATCTCAAAGCGCATGAAATGGCGAGTAAAATGCACTATTAAACTTATAGGGTAGGGTAATCAGAGACCCGATTAGATCATTTTATATTTTGGTTAATAAATGAATTCATCGAAATTCTATCACAGTTGTTCAATTTACATAGCTCCTATTTCAGATAGCGTACTGGGCTAAGCGGCATCTCAAAGCGCATGAAATGGCGAGTAAAATGCACTATCAAACTTCTAGGATAAGGCAAACAGTGACCCGATTAGATCATTTTATATTACGGTTAATATAAGAATTCAGCGTAATTCTGTGACATTTGTTCAACTTACGTAGCTCCTATTTCAGATAGCGTGCTGGGCTAGGCGGCAACTTAAAGCGCGTGGAATGGCAAGTAAAATGCACTGTTAAACTCCTATGATAGGGCAATCAGAGACCCGATTAGATCATTTTATATTTTGGTTAATATAAGAATTCAGCGAAATTCTATCACATTTGTTCAATTTACGTCGCTCCTATTTCAGATAGCTTATTGTGCTAAGCGGCATCGCAAAGCGCATGAATTGACGAGTAAAATGCACTATTAAACTTCTAGGATAAGGCAAACAGAGACCCGATTAGATCATTTTATATTACGGTTAATATAAGAATTCAGCGAAGTTCAATCACTTTTGTTCAATTTACGTCGCTCCTATTTCAGATAGCTTATTGGGCTAAGCGGCAACTCAAAGCGCATGAAATGACGAGTGAAATGCACTATTAAACTTCTAGGGTAGGGCGAACAAAGACCTGATTATATCATTTTACATTAAGGTTAAAATAAGAATTCAGCGAAATTCTATCACATTTGTTCAATTTACGTCGCTCCTATTTCAGATAGCGTATTGGGCTAAGCTGCATCTCAAAGCGCACGAAATGGCTCGTACAATGCACTATTCAACTTCTAGGGTAGGGCAAACAGAGACCGGATTAGATCATTTTATATTTTGGTTAAAATAAGAATTCAGCGAAATTCTATCCCATTTGTTCAATTTACGTCGCTCCTATTTCAGATAGCTTATTGGCTAAGAGGCATCTCAAAGCGCATGAAATGGCGAGTAAAATGCACTATTAAACTTCTAGGATAAGGCAAACAGAGACCCGATTAGATCATTTTATATTACGGTTAATATAAGAAATCAGCGTAATTCTGTCACATTCGTTCAACTTACGTAGCTCCTATTTCAGATAGCGTACTGGGCTAGGCGGCATCTTAAAGCGCGTGGAATGGCGAGTAAAATGCACTATTAAACTTCTATGATAGGGCAATCAGAGACCCGATTAGATCATTTTATATTTTGGTTAATATAAGAATTCAGCGAAATTCTATCACATTTGTTCAATATACGTCGCTCCAATTTCAGACAGCTCATTGGGCTAAGCGGCATCGCAAAGCGCATGAAATGACGAGTGAAATATACTATTAAACTTCTGGGGTAGGGCGAACAAAGACCCGATTAGATCATTTTACATTAAGGTTAATATAAGAATTCAGCGAAATTCTATCACATTTGTTCAATTTACATCGCTCCTATTTCAGATAGCGACTTGTGCTAAGTTGCATCTCAAAGCGCAAGAAATGGCGAGTAAAATGCACTATTAAACTTCTAGGGTAGGGCGAACAGAGACCCCATTAGATCATTTTATATTATGGTTAATTTAAGAATTCAGCGAAATTCTATCACATTTGTTCAATTTACGTCGCTCCTATTTCAGATAGCGTATTGGGCTAAGCGGCATCTCAAAGCGCATGAAATGGCGAGTAAAATGCACTATTAAACTTCTAGGGTAGGGTAATCAGAGACCCGATTAGATCATTTTATATTTTGGTTAATAAATGAATTCATCGAAATTCTATCACATTTGTTCAATTTACATAGCTCCTATTTCAGATAGCGTACTGGGCTAAGCGGCATCTCAAAGCGCATGAAATGGCGAGTAAAATGCACTATCAAACTTCTAGGATAAGGCAAACAGTGACCCGATTAGATCATTTTATATTACGGTTAATATAAGAATTCAGCGTAATTCTGTGACATTTGTTCAACTTACGTAGCTCCTATTTCAGATAGCGTGCTGGGCTAGGCGGCAACTTAAAGCGCGTGGAATGGCAAGTAAAATGCACTGTTAAACTTCTATGATAGGGCAATCAGAGACCCGATTAGATCATTTTATATTTTGGTTAATATAAGAATTCAGCGAAATTCTATCACATTTGTTCAATTTACGTCGCTCCTATTTCAGATAGCTTATTGTGCTAAGCGGCATCGCAAAGCGCATGAATTGACGAGTAAAATGCACTATTAAACTTCTAGGATAAGGCAAACAGAGACCCGATTAGATCATTTTATATTACGGTTAATATAAGAATTCAGCGTAATTCTGTGACATTTGTTCAACTTACGTAGCTCCTATTTCAGATAGCGTTCTGGGCTAGGCGGCAACTTAAAGCGCGTGGAATGGTGAGTAAAATGCACTATTAAACTTCTAGGGTAGGGCAATCAGAGACCCGATTAGATCATTTTATATTATGGTTAATATAAGAATTCAGCGAAGTTCTATCACATTTGTTTAATTTACGTCGCTCCTATTTCAGATAGCGTATTGGGCTAAGCGGCATCTCAAAGCGCATGAAATGGCGAGTAAAATGCACTATTAAACTTCTAGGGTAGGGCAATCAGAGACCCGATAAGATCATTTCATATTTTGGTTAATATAAGAATTCAGCGAAATTCTATCACATTTGTTCAATTTACGTCGCTCCTATTTCACTTAGCGTATTGGGCTAAGCGGCATCTCAAAGCGCATGGAATGGCGAGTGAAATGCACTATTAAACTTCTAGGGTAGGGCGAACAGACACCCGAATAGATCATTTTATATTACGGTTAATATAAGAATGCAGCGTAATTCTATCACATTTGTTCAACTAACGTCGCTCCTATTTCAGATAGCGTACTGGGCTAGGCGGCATCTTAAAGCGCGTGGAAGGGCGAGTAAAATGCACTTCTAAACTTCTATGATAGGGCAATCAGAGTTACGAATAGATCATTTTATATTTTGTTTACTATAACATTTCAGGGAAATTCTATCACATTTGTTCAATTTACGTCGCTCCTATTTCAGATAGCGTATTGGGCTAAGCGGCATCTCAAAGCGCAAGAAATGACGAGTAAAATTTACTATTAAACTTCTAGGGTAGGGCAAACAGAGACCCCATTAGATCATTTTATATTTTGGTTAATATAAGAATTCAGCGAAATTCTATCACACTCTTTCAATTTACGTCGCTCCTATTTCAGATAGTGTACTGGGCTAGGCGGCATCTTAAAGCGCGTGGAAGGGCGAGTAAAATGCACTACTAAACGTCTATGATAGGGCAATCAGAGTCCCGTTTAGATCATTTTATATTTTCTTTAATATAAGATTTCAGGGAAATTCTATCACATTTGTTCAATTTACGTCGCTCCTATTTCAGATAGCTATTGGGCTAAGCGGCATCTCAAAGCGCATGAAATGACGAGAGAAATGCACTATTAAACTTCTTGGGTAGGGCGAACAGAGACCCGATTACATCATTTTATATTATGGTTAATTTAAGAATTCAGCAAAATTCTATCACATTTGTTCAATTTACATCGCTCCTATTTCAGATAGCGTATTGGGCTAAGCGGCATCTCAAAGCGCATGGAATGACGAGTAAAATGCACTAATAAACTTCTAGGATAAGGCAAACGGAGATCCGATTAGACCATTTTATATTACGGTTAATATAAGAATTCAGCGTAATTCTATCACATTTGTTCAATTTACGTCGTTCCTATTTCAGATAGCATACTGGGCTAGGCGGCATCTTAAAGCGCGTGGAATGGCGAGTAAAATGCACTATTAAACTGCTATAATAGGGCAATCAGAGACCCGATTAGATCATTTTATATTTTGGTTAATATAAGAATTCAGCGAAATTCTATCACATTTGTTCAATTTACGTCGCTCCTATTTCAGATAGCGTATTGGGCTAAGCGGCATCTTAAAGCGCATGAAATGGCGAGTAAAATGCACTCTTAAACTTCTAGGATAAGGCAAACAGAGAGCCGATTAGATCATTTTATATTACGGTTAACATAAGGATTCAGCGTAATTCTGTGACATTTGTTCATCTTACGTAGCTCCTATTTCAGATAGCGTACTGGGCTAGGCGGCAACTTAAAGCGCGTGGAATGGCGAGTAAAATGCACTATTAAACTTCTATGATAGGGCAATCAGAGACCCGATTAGATCATTTTATATTTTCGTTAATATAAGAATCCAGCGAAATTCTATCACATTTGTTCAATTTACGTCGCTCCTATTTCAGATAGCGCATTGGGCTAAGCGGCATCTCACAGCGCACGAAAGGGCGAGTAAAATGCACTATTAAACTTCTAGGGTAGGGCAATCAGAGACCAGATAAGATCATTTCATATTTTGGTTAATATAAGAATTCAGCGAAATTCTATCACATTTGTTCAATTTACGTCGCTCCTATTTCAGATAGCGTATTGGGCTAAGCGGCATCTCAAAGCGCATGGAATGGCGAGTGAAATGCACTATTAAACTTCTAGGGTAGGGCGATCAGACACCCCAATAGATAATTTTATATTACGGTTAATATAAGAATTCAGCGTAATTCTATCACATTTGTTCAACTAACGTCGCTCCTATTTCAGATAGCGAACTGGGCTAGGCGGCATCTTAAAGCGCGTGGAAGGGCGAGTAAAATGCACTTCTAAACTTCTATGATAGGGCAATCAGAGTTCCGAATAGATCATTTTATATTTTGTTTACTATAACATTTCAGGGAAATTCTATCACATTTGTTCAATTTACGTCGCTCCTATTTCAGATAGCGTATTGGGCTAAGCGGCATCTCAAAGCGCAAGAAATGGCGAGTAAAATGCACTATTAAGCTTCTAGGGTTGGGCACATATAGACCCGATTAGATCATTTTATATTATGGTTAATTTAAGAATTCAGCGAAATCCTATCACATTTGTTCATTTTACGTCGCTCCTATTTCAGATAGCGTATTGGGCTAAGCGGCATCTCAAAGCGCAAGAAATGGCGAGTAAAATTCACTATTAAACTTCTAGGGTAGGGCAAACAGAGACCCGATTAGATCATTTTATATTACGGTTAATATAAGAATTCAGCGTAATTCTATCACATTTGTTCAACATACGTCGCTCCTATTTCAGATAGTGCACTGGGCTAGGCGGCCTCTTAAAGCGCGTGGAAGGGCGAGTAAAATGCACTACTAAACTTCTATGGTAGGGCAATCAGAGTCCCGTTTAGATCATTTTATGTATTGTTTAATATAAGATTTCAGGGAAATTCTATCACATTTGTTCAATTTACGTCGCTCCTATTTCAGATAGCGTATTGAGCTAAGCGGCATCTCAAAGCGTATGAAACACGAGAGAAATGCACTATTAAACTTCTTGGGTAGGGCGAACAGAGACCCGATTAGGTCATTTCATATAATGGTTAATTTAAGAATTCAGCGAAATTCTATCACATTTGTTCAATTTACATCGCTCCTATTTCAAATAGCGTATTGGGCTAAGCGGCATCTCCATGCGCATGAAATGGCGAGTAAAATGCACTATTAAACATCTAGGATGAGGCAAATGGAGACCCGATTAGACCAGTTTATATTACGGTTAATATAAGAATTCAGCGTTATTCTATCACATTTGTTCAACTTACGTCGCTCCTATTTCAGATAGCTTATTGGGCTAAGCGGCAACTCAAAGCGCATGAAATGACGAGTGAAATGCACTATTAAACTTCTAGGGTAGGGCGAACAAAGACCCGATTAGATCATTTTACATTAAGGTTAAAATAAGAATTCAGCGAAGTTCTATCACATTTGTTTAATTTACGTCGCTCTTATTTCAGATAGCGTATTGGGCTAAGCGGCATCTCAAAACGCATGAAATGGCGAGTAAAATGCACTATTAAACTTCTAGGGTAGGGCGATCAGACACCCGAATAGATAATTTTATATTACGGTTAATATAAGAATTCAGCGTAATTCTATCACATTTGTTCAACTAACGTCGCTCCTATTTCAGATAGCGTACTGGGCTAGGCGGCATCTTAAAGTGCGTGGAAGGGCGAGTAAAATGCACTTCTAAACTTCTATGATAGGGCAATCAGAGTTCCGAATAGATCATTTTATATTTTGTTTACTATAACATTTCAGGGAAATTCTATCACATTTGTTCAATTTACGTCGCTCCTATTTCAGATAGCGTATTGGGCTAAGCGGCATCTCAAAGCGCAAGAAATGGCGAGTAAAATGCACTATTAAGCTTCTAGGGTTGGGCACATATAGACCCGATTAGATCATTTTATATTATGGTTAATTTAAGAATTCAGCGAAATCCTATCACATTTGTTCATTTTACGTCGCTCCTATTTCAGATAGCGTATTGGGCTAAGCGGCATCTCAAAGCGCAAGAAATGGCGAGTAAAATTCACTATTAAACTTCTAGGGTAGGGCAAACAGAGACCCCATTAGATCATTTTATATTTTGGTTAATATAAGAATTCAGCGAAATTCTATCACATTTTTTCAATTTACGTCGCTCCTATTTCAGATAGTGTACTGGGCTAGGCGGCATCTTAAAGCGCGTGGAAGGGCGAGTAAAATGCACTACTAAACGTCTATGATAGGGCAATCAGAGTCCCGTTTAGATCATTTTATATTTTCTTTAATATAAGATTTCAGGGAAATTCTATCACATTTGTTCAATTTACGTCGCTCCTATTTCAGATAGCTATTGGGCTAAGCGGCATCTCAAAGCGCATGAAATGACGAGAGAAATGCACTATTAAACTTCTTGGGTAGGGCGAACAGAGACCCGATTACATAATTTTATATTATGGTTAATTTAAGAATTCAGCAAAATTCTATCACATTTGTTCAATTTACATCGCTCCTATTTCAGATAGCGTATTGGGCTAAGCGGCATCTCAAAGCGCATGGAATGACGAGTAAAATGCACTAATAAACTTCTAGGATAAGGCAAACGGAGATCCGATTAGACCATTTTATATTACGGTTAATATAAGAATTCAGCGTAATTCTATCACATTTGTTCAACTACGTCGCTCCTATTTCAGACAGCATACTGGGGTAGGCGGCATCTTAAAGCGCGTGGAATGGCGAGTAAAATACCCTATGAAACTTCCATGATAGGGCAATAAGAGACCCGATTAGATCATTTTATATTTTGGTTAATAAATGAATTCATCGAAATTCTATCACATTTGTTCAATTTACATCGCTCCTATTTCAGATAGCGTACGGGGCTAAGCGGCATCTCAAAGCGCATGAAATGGCGAGTAAAACGCACTATTAAACTTCTAGGATAAGGCAAACAGAGACCCGATTAGATCATTTTATATTACGGTTAATATAAGAATTCAGCGTAATTCTGTGACATTTGTTCAACTTACGTAGCTCCTATTTCAGATAGCGTGCTGGGCTAGCCGGCAACTTAAAGCGCGTGGAATGGCGAGTCAAATGCACTGTTAAACTTCTATGATAGGGCAATCAGAGACCCGATTAGATCATTTTATATTTTGGTTAATATAAGAATTCAGCGAAATTCTATCACATTTGTTCAATTTACGTCGCTCCTATTTCAGATAGCTTATTGGGCTAAGCGGCATCGCAAAGCGCATGAATTGACGAGTACAATGCACTATTAAACTTCTAGGATAAGGCAAACAGAGACCCGATTAGATCATTTTATATTACGGTTAATATAAGAAATCAGCGTAATTCTGTCACATTCGTTCAACTTACGTAGCTCCTATTTCAGATAGCGTATTGGGCTTAGCGGCATCTCAAAGCGCAAGAAATGGCGGGTAAAATGCACTATTAAGCTTCTAGGGTTGGGCACATATAGACCCGATTAGATCATTTTATATTATGGTTAATTTAAGAATTCAGCGAAATCCTATCACATTTGTTCAATTTACGTCGCTCCTATTTCAGAGAGCTTATTGGGCTAAGCGGCATCTCAAAGCGCATTAAATGACGAGTGAAATGCACTTTTGAACTTCTAGGATAAGGCAAACAGAGACCCGATCAGATCATTTTATATTACGGTTAATATAAGAATTCAGCGTAATTCTATCACATTTGTTCAATTTACGTCGCTGATATTTCAGATAGCGTATTGGGCTAAGCGGCATCTCAAAGCGCAAGAAATGGCGAGTAAAATGCACTATTAAACTTCTAGGGTAGGGCAAACAGAGACCCGATAAGATCATTTTATATTATGGTTAATTTAAGAATTCAGCGAAACTCAATCACATTTGTTCAATTTATGTCGCTCCTATTTCAGATGGCGTATTGGGCTAAGCGGCATCTCAATGCGCATGAAATGGCGAGTAAAATGCACTATTAAACTTCTAGGATAAGGCAAACGGAGACCCGATTAGATCATTTTATATTACGGTTAATATAAGAATGCAGCGTAATTCTATCACATTTGTTCAACGTACGTCGCTCCTATTTCAGATAGCATACTGGGCTAGGCGGCATCTTAAAGCGCGTGGAATGGTGAGTAAAATGCACTATTACACTTCTATGATAGGGCTATCAGAGACCCGATTAGATCATTTTATATTTTGGTTAATATAAGAATTCAGCGAAATTCTATCACATTTGTTTAATTTACGTCGCTCCTATTTCAGATAGCGTATTGGGCTAAGCGGTATCTCAAAGCGCACGAAAGGGCGAGTAAAATGCACTATTAAACTTCTAGGGTAGGGCAAACAGAGACCCCATTAGATCATTTTATATTTTGGTTAATATAGGAATTCAGCGAAATTCTATCACATTTTTTCAATTTACGTCGCTCCTATTTCAGATAGTGTACTGGGCTAGGCGGCATCTTAAAGCGCGTGGAAGGGCGAGTAAAATGCACTACTAAACTTCTATGATAGGGCAATCAGAGTCCCGTTTAGATCATTTTATATTTTCTTTAATATAAGATTTCAGGGAAATTCTATCACATTTGTTCAATTTACGTCGCTCCTATTTCAGATAGCTATTGGGCTAAGCGGCATCTCAAAGCGCATGAAATGACGAGAGAAATGTACTATTAAACTTCTTGGGTAGGGCGAACAGAGACCCGATTACATCATTTTATATTATGGTTAATTTAAGAATTCAGCAAAATTCTATCACATTTGTTCAATTTACATCGCTCCTATTTCAGATAGCGTATTGGGCTAAGCGGCATCTCAAAGCGCATGGAATGACGAGTAAAATGCACTAATAAACTTCTAGGATAACGCAAACAGAGACCCGATTAGATCATTTTATATTACGGTTAACATAAGAATTCAGCGTAATCCTATCACATTTGTTCAACTCACGTCGCTCCCATTTCAGATATCGTACTGGGCTAGGCGGCATCTCAAAGCGCGTGGAAGGGCGAGTAAAATGCACTACTAATATTCTGTGATAGGACAATCAGAGTCCCGATTAGATCATTTTATATTTTGTTTACTATAAGATTTCAGGGAAATTCTATCACATTTGTTCAATTTACGTCGCTCCTATTTCAGATAGCGTATTGGGCTAAGCGGCATCTCAAAGCGCAGGAAATGGCGAGTAAAATGCACTATTAAACTTCAAGGGTAGGGCAAACAGAGACCCGATTAGGTCATTTCATATTCTGGTTAATTTAAGAATTCAGAAAAATTCTATCACATTTGTTCAATTTACGTCGCTCCTATTTCAGATAGCGTACCCGGATAGGCGGCATCTTAAAGCGCGAGGAATGGCGAGTAAAATGCACTATTAAACTTCTATGATAGGGCAATCAGAGACCCGATTAGATCATTTTATATTTTGGTTAATATAAGAATTCAGAGAAATTCTATCACATTTGTTTAATTTACGTCGCTCCTATTTCAGATAGCGTATTGGGATAAGCGGCATCTCAAAGCGCATGAAATGCTGAGTAAAATGCGCTATTAAACTTCTAGGGTAGGGCAATCAGAGACCCGATTAGATCATTTTATATTTTGGTTAATATAAGAATTCAGCGAAATTCTATCACATTTGTTCTATTTACGTCGATCCTATTGCAGATAGCGTATTGGGCTAAGCGGCATCTCAAAGCGCATGAAATGGCGAGTAAAATGCACTATTAAACTTCTAGGGTAAGGCGAACAGAGACCTGATTAGATCATTTTACATTACGGATAATAAAAGAATTCATCGAAATTCTATCACATTTGTTCAATTTACATCGCTCCTATTTCAGATAGCGTACTGGGCTAAGCGGCATCTCAAAGCGCATGAAATGACGAGTGAAATGCACTATTAACCTTCTAGGGTAGGGCGAACAGAGACCCGATTAGAACATTTTACATTAAGGTTAATATAAGAATTCAGCGAAATTCTCTCACATTTGTTCAATTTACGTCGCTGATATTTCAGATAGCGTATTGGGCTAAGCGGCATCTCAAAGCGCATGGATTGACGAGTGAAATGCACTACTAAACTTCTAGGGTAGGGCGAACAGAGACCCGAATGGATCATTTTATATTACGGTTAATATAAGAATTCAGCGTAATTCTATGACATTTGTTCAACTCACGTCGCTCCCATTTCAGATATCGTACTGGGCTAGGCGGCATCTCAAAGCGCGTGGAAGGGCGTGTAAAATGCACTACTAATATTCTGTGACAGGACAATCAGAGTCCCGATTAGATCATTTTATATTTTGTTTACTATAAGATTTCAGGGAAATTCTATCACATTTGTTCAATTTACGTCGCTCCTATTTCAGATAGCGTATTGCGCTAAGCGGCATCTCAAAGCGCATGAAATGGCGAATAAAATGCACTATTAAACTTCTAGGCTAGGGCGAACAGAGACCTGATTAGATCATTTTATATTATGGTTAATTCAAGAATTCTTCGAAATTCTATCACATTCGTTCAATTTACATCGCTCCTATTTCAGATAGCGTACTGGGCTAAGCGGCATCTCAAAGCGCATGAAATGCCGAGTGAAATGCACTATTAATCTTCTAGGGTAGGGCGAACAGAGACCCGATTAGAACATTTTACGTTAAGGTTAATATAAGAATTCAGCGTAATTCTATCACATTTGTTCAACTTACGTCGCTCCTATTTCAGATAGCATATTGGGCTAAGCGGCATCGCAAAGCGCATGAAATGACGAGTGAAATGCACTATTAAACTTCTTGGGTAGGGCGAACAGAGAGCCGATTACATCATTTTATATTACGGTTAATGTAAGAATTCAGCGTAATCCTATCACATTTGTTCAACTTACGTCGCTCCTATTTCAGATAGCGTACTGGGCTAGGCGGCATCTTAAAACGCGAAGAATGGCGAGTAAAATGCACTACTAAACTTCTATGATACGGCAATCAGAGAGCCGATTAGATCATTTTATATTTTGGTTAATATAAGAATTCAGCGAAATTCTATCACATTTGTTCAATTTACGTCGCTCCTATTGCAGATAGCGTATTGGGCTAAGCGGCATCTCAAAGCGCATGAAATGGCGCGTAAAATGCACTATTAAACTTCTAGGGTAAGGCAAACAGAGACCCGATTAGATCATTTTATATTACGGTTAATATAAGAATTCAGCGTAAATCTATCACATTTCTTCAACATACGTCGCTCCAATTTCAGATAGTGTACTGGGCCAGGCGGCATCTTAAAGCACGTGGAAGGGCGAGTAAAATGCACTACTAAACTTCTATGATAGGGCAATCAGAGTCCCGTTTAGATCATTTTATATTTTGTTTAATATAATATTTCAGGGAAATTCTATCACATTTGTTCAATTTACGACGCTGATATTTCAGATAGAGTATTGGGCTAAGCGGCATCTCAAAACGCAAGAAATGGTGAGTAAAATGCACCCTTAAACTTCTATGATAGGGCAATCAGAGACCCGATTAGATCATTTTATATTTTGGTTAATATAAGAATTCAGCGAAATTCTATCACATTTGTTCAATTTACATGACTCCTATTTCAGATAGCGTACTGGCCTAAGCGGCATCTCAAAGCGCATGAAATGACGAGTGAAATGTACTATTAATCTTCTTGGGTAGGGCGAACAGAGACCCGATTAGATCATTTTATATTATGGTTAATTTAAGAATTCAGCAAAATTCTATCACATTTGTTCAATTTACGTCGCTCCTATTTCAGATAGCGTACTGGGCTAGGCGGCATCTTAAAGCGCGTGGAGTGGAGAGTAAACTGCACTACTAAACTTCTATGATAGGGCAATCAGAGTCCCGTTTAGATCATTTTATATTATGGTTAATTTAAGAATTCAGCGAAATTCTATCACATTTGTTCAATTTACATCGCTCCTATTTCAGATAGCGTATTGGGCTAAGCGGCATCTCAATGCGCATGAAATGGCCAGTAAAATGCACTATTAAACTTCTAGGATAAGGCAAACGGAGACCCGATTAGATCATTTTACATTAAGGTTAATAGAAGTATTCAGGGAAATTCTATCACGTTTGTTTAATTTACGTCGCTCCTATTCAGATAGCGTATTGGGCTAAGCGGCATCTCAAAGCGCATGAAATGACGAGTGAAAGGCACTATTAAACTTCTCGGGTAGGGCGAACAGAGAACCGATTAGATCATTTTACATTAAGGTTAATATAAGAATTCAGGGAAATTCTATCACGTTTGTTCAATTTACGTCGCTACTATTTCAGACAGCGTATTGGGCTAAGCGGCATCTCAAAGCGCATGAAATGGCGACTAAAATGCACTGTTAAACTTTTAGGGTAGGGCAAACAGAGACCCGATTAGATAATTTCATATTATGGTTTATTTAAGAATTCAGAAAAATTCTATCACATTTGTTCAATTTACGTCGCTCCTATTTCAGAGAGCTTATTGGGCTAAGCGGCATCTCAAAGCGCATTAAATGACGAGTGAAATGCACTATTGAACTTCTAGGATAAGGCAAACAGAGACCCGATGAGATCATTTTATATTACGGTTAATATAAGAATTCAGCGTAATTCTATCACATTTGTTCAATTTACGTCGCTGATATTTCAGATAGCGTATTGGGCTAAGCGGCATCTCAAAGCGCAAGAAATGGCGAGTAAAATGCACTATTAAACTTCTAGGGTAGGGCAAACAGAGACCCGATAAGATCATTTTATATTATGGTTAATATAAGAATGCAGCGTAATTCTATCACATTTGTTCAACGTACGTCGCTCCTATTTCAGATAGCATACTGGGCTAGGCGGCATCTTAAAGCGCGTGGAATGGTGAGTAAAATGCACTATTACACTTCTATGATAGGGCTATCAGAGAGCCGATTAGATCATTTTATATTTTGGTTAATATAAGAATTCAGCGAAATTCTGTCACATTCGTTCAATTTACGTCGCTCCTATTTCAGATAGCGTATTGGGCTAAGCGGCATCTCAAAGCGCATGAGATGGCGAGTAAAATGCACTATTAAACTTCTAGGGTTGGGCGAACAAAGACCCGATTAGATCATTTTACATTAAGGTTAATATAAGAATTCAGGCAAATTCTATAACATTTGTTCAATTTACGTCACTCCTATTTCAAATAGCGTATTGGGCTAAGCGCCATCTCAAAGCGCATGAAATGGCGAGTAAAATGCACTATTAAACTTCTAGGGTAGGGCAAACAGAGACCCGATTAGATCATTTTATATTATGGTTAATTTAAGAATTCAGCCAAATTCTATCACATTTGTTCAATTTAGGTCGCTCCTATTTCAGATAGCGTTCTGCGCTAGGCGGAATCTTAAAGCGCGTGGATTGGCGAGTAAAATGCACTATTAAACTTCTAGGGTAGGGCAATCAGAGACCCGATTAGATGATTTTATATTATGGTTAATTTAAGAATTCAGCAAAATTCTAACACATTTGTTCAATTTACGTCCCTCCTATTTCAGATAGCGTACTCGGATAGGCGGCATCTTAAAGCGCGTGGAGTGGCGAGTAAAATGTACTATTAAACTTCTATGATAGGGCAATCAGAGACCCGGTTAGATCATTTTATATTTTGGTTAATATAAGAATTCAGCGAAATTCTATCACATTTGTTTAATTTACGTCGCTCCTATTTCAGATAGCGTATTGGGCTAAGCGGTATCTCAAAGCGCACGAAAGGGCGAGTAAAATGCACTATTAAACTTCTAGGGTAGGGCAAACAGAGACCCCATTAGATCATTTTATATTTTGGTTAATATAGGAATTCAGCGAAATTCTATCACATTTTTTCAATTTACGTCGCTCCTATTTCAGATAGTGTACTGGGCTAGGCGGCATCTTAAAGCGCGTGGAAGGGCGAGTAAAATGCACTACTAAACTTCTATGATAGGGCAATCAGAGTCCCGTTTAGATCATTTTATATTTTCTTTAATATAAGATTTCAGGGAAATTCTATCACATTTGTTCAATTTACGTCGCTCCTATTTCAGATAGCTATTGGGCTAAGCGGCATCTCAAAGCGCATGAAATGACGTGAGAAATGTACTATTAAACTTCTTGGGTAGGGCGAACAGAGACCCGATTACATCATTTTATATTATGGTTAATTTAAGAATTCAGCAAAATTCTATCACATTTGTTCAATTTACATCGCTCCTATTTCAGATAGCGTATTGGGCTAAGCGGCATCTCAAAGCGCATGGAATGACGAGTAAAATGCACTAATAAACTTCTAGGATAACGCAAACGGAGATCCGATTAGACCATTTTATATTACGGTTAATATAAGAATGCAGCGTAATTCTATCACATTTGTTCAACTTACGTCGCTCCTATTTCAGATAGCGTACTGGGATAGGAGGCATCTCAATGCGCATGAAATGGCGAGTAAAACGCACTACTAAGCTTCTAGGATAAGGCAAACAGAGACCCGATTAGATCATTTTATATTACGGTTAACATAAGAATTCAGCGTAATTCTGTGACATTTGTTCAACTTACGTAGCTCCTATTTCAGATAGCGTACTGGGCTCGGCGGCAACATAAAGCGCGTGGAATGGCGAGTAAAATGCACTATTAAACTTCTATGATAGGGCAATTAGAGACCCGATTAGATCATTTTATATTTTGGTTAATATAAGAATTCAGCGAAATTCTATCACATTTGTTCAATATACGTCGCTCCAATTTCAGACAGCTTATTGGGCTAAGCGGCATCGCGAAGCGCATGAAATGACGAGTGAAATGCACTATTAAACTTCTGGGGTAGGGCGAACAAAGACCCGATTAGATCATTTTACATTACGGTTAATATAAGAATTCAGCGAAATTCTATCACATTTGTTCAATTTACATCGCTCCTATTTCAGATAGCGACTTGTGCTAAGTGGCATCTCAAAGCGCAAGAAATGGCGAGTAAAATGCACTATTAAACTTCTAGGGTAGGGCGAACAGAGACCCCATTAGATCATTTTATATTATGGTTAATTTAAGAATTCAGCGAAATTCTATCACATTTGTTCAATTTAAGTCGCTCCTATTTCAGTTAGCGTATTGGACTAAGCGGCATCTCAAAGCGCATGAAATGGCGAGTAAAATGCACTATTAAACTTCTAGGGTAGGGTAATCAGAGACCCGATTAGATCATTTTATATTTTGGTTAATAAATGAATTCATCGAAATTCTATCACATTTGTTCAATTTACATAGCTCCTATTTCAGATAGCGTACTGGGCTAAGCGGCATCTCTAAGCGCATGAAATGGCGAGTAAAATGCACTATTAAACTTGTAGGATAAGGCAAACAGAGACCCGATTAGATCATTTTATATTACGGTTAATATAAGAATTCAGCGTAATTCTGTGACATTTGTTCAACTTACGTAGCTCCTATTTCATATAGCGCGCTGGGCTAGGCGGCAACTTAAATCGCGTGGAATGGCGAGTAAAATGCACTGTTAAACTTCTATGATAAGGCAATCAGAGACCCGATTAGATCATTTTATATTTTGGTTAATATAAGAATTCAGCGAAATTCTATGACATTTGTTCAATTTACGTCGCTCCTATTTCAGATAGCTTATTGGGCTAAGCGTATCGCAAAACGCATGAATTGACGAGTAAAATGCACTATTAAACTTGTAGGATAAGGCAAACAGAGACCCGATTAGATCATTTTATATTACGGTTAATATAAGAATTCAGCGTAATTCTGTGACATTTGTTCAACTTACGTAGCTCCTATTTCAGATAGCGTACTGGGCTAGGCGGCAACTTAAAGCGCGTGGAATGGTGAGTAAAATGCACTATTAAACTTCTAGGGTAGGGCAATCAGAGACCCGATTAGATCATTTTATATTATGGTTAATATAAGAATTCAGCGAAGTTCTATCACATTTGTTTAATTTACGTCGCTCTTATTTCAGATAGCGTATTGGGCTAAGCGGCATCTCAAAGCGCATGAAATGGCGAGTAAAATGCACTATTAAACTTCTAGGGTAGGGCAAACAGAGACCCCATTAGATCATTTTATATTATGGTTAATTTAAGAATTCAGCGAAATTCTATCACATTTGTTCAATTTACGTCGCTCCTATTTCAGATAGCGTATTGGGCTAAGCGGCATCTCAAAGCGCATGAAATGGCGAGTAAAATGCACTATTAAACTTCTAGGGTAGGGCTATCAGAGACCCGATTAGATCATTTTATATTTTGGTTAATATAAGAATTCAGCGAAATTCTATCACATTTGTTCAATATACGTCACTCCAATTTCAGATGGCTTATTGGGCTAAGCGGCATCGCGAAGCGCATGAAATGACGAGTGAAATGCACTATTAAACTTCTAGGGTAGGGCAATCAGAGACCCGATTAGATCATTTTATGTTTTGGTTAATATAAGAATTCCGCGAAATTCTATCACATTTGTTCAATTTACGTCGCTCCTATTTCAGATAGCGTATTGGGCTAAGCGGCATCTCAAAGCGCATGAAATGGCAAGTAAAATGCACTATTAAACTTCTAGGGTAGGGCAATCAGAGACCCGATTAGATCATTTTAAATTTTGGTTAATATAAGAATTCAGCGAAATTCTATCACATTTGTTCAATTTACGACGCTCCTATTTCAGATAGCTTATTGGGCTAAGCGGCATCTCAAAGCGCATGAAATGGCGAGTAAAATGCACTCTTAAACTTCTAGGATAAGGCAAACCGAGACCCGATTAGATCATTTTATATTACGGTTAACATAAGGATTCAGCGTAATTCTGTGACATTTGTTCAACTTACGTAGCTCCTATTTCAGATAGCGTACTGTGCTAGGCGGCAACTTAAAGCGCGTGGAATGGCGAGTAAAATGCACTATTAAACTTCTATGATAGGGCAATCAGAGACCCGATTAGATCATTTTATATTTTGGTTAATATAAGAATCCAGCGAAATTCTATCACATTTGTTCAATTTACGTCGCTCCTATTTCTGATAGCGCATTGGGCTAAGCGGCATCTCACAGCGCACGAAAGGGCGAGTAAAATGCACTTCTAAACTTCTATGATAGGGCAATCAGAGTTCCGAATAGATCATTATATATTTTGTTTACTATAACATTTCAGGGAAATTCTATCACATTTGTTCAATTTACGTCGCTCCTATTTCAGATAGCGTATTGGGCTAAGCGGCATCTCAAAGCGCAAGAAATGGCGAGTAAAATGCACTATTAAGCTTCTAGGGTTGGGCACATATAGACCCGATTAGATCATTTTATATTATGGTTAATTTAAGAATTCAGCGAAATCCTATCACATTTGTTCATTTTACGTCGCTCCTATTTCAGATAGCGTATTGGGCTAAGCGGCATCTCAAAGCGCATGAAATGACGTGAGAAATGTACTATTAAACTTCTTGGGTAGGGCGAACAGAGACCCGATTACATCATTTTATATTATGGTTAATTTAAGAATTCAGCAAAATTCTATCACATTTGTTCAATTTACATCGCTCCTATTTCAGATAGCGTATTGGGCTAAGCGGCATCTCAAAGCGCATGGAATGACGAGTAAAATGCACTAATAAACTTCTAGGATAACGCAAACGGAGATCCGATTAGACCATTTTATATTACGGTTAATATAAGAATGCAGCGTAATTCTATCACATTTGTTCAACTTACGTCGCTCCTATTTCAGATAGCGTACTGGGATAGGAGGCATCTCAATGCGCATGAAATGGCGAGTAAAACGCACTACTAAACTTCTAGGATAAGGCAAACAGAGACCCGATTAGATCATTTTATATTACGGTTAACATAAGAATTCAGCGTAATTCTGTGACATTTGTTCAACTTACGTAGCTCCTATTTCAGATAGCGTACTGGGCTCGGCGGCAACATAAAGCGCGTGGAATGGCGAGTAAAATGCACTATTAAACTTCTATGATAGGGCAATTAGAGACCCGATTAGATCATTTTATATTTTGGTTAATATAAGAATTCAGCGAAATTCTATCACATTTGTTCAATATACGTCGCTCCAATTTCAGACAGCTTATTGGGCTAAGCGGCATCGCGAAGCGCATGAAATGACGAGTGAAATGCACTATTAAACTTCTGGGGTAGGGCGAACAAAGACCCGATTAGATCATTTTACATTACGGTTAATATAAGAATTCAGCGAAATTCTATCACATTTGTTCAATTTACATCGCTCCTATTTCAGATAGCGACTTGTGCTAAGTGGCATCTCAAAGCGCAAGAAATGGCGAGTAAAATGCACTATTAAACTTCTAGGGTAGGGCGAACAGAGACCCCATTAGATCATTTTATATTATGGTTAATTTAAGAATTCAGCGAAATTCTATCACATTTGTTCAATTTAAGTCGCTCCTATTTCAGTTAGCGTATTGGACTAAGCGGCATCTCAAAGCGCATGAAATGGCGAGTAAAATGCACTATTAAACTTCGAGGGTAGGGTAATCAGAGACCCGATTAGATCATTTTATATTTTGGTTAATAAATGAATTCATCGAAATTCTATCACATTTGTTCAATTTACATAGCTCCTATTTCAGATAGCGTACTGGGCTAAGCGGCATCTCAAAGCGCAAGAACTGGCGAGTAAAATTCACTATTAAACTTCTAGGGTAGGGCAAACAGAGACCCCATTATATCATTTTATAGTTTGGTTAATGTAAGATTTCGGCGAAATTCTATCACATTTGTTCAACATACGTCGCTCCTATTTCAGATAGTGTACTGGGCTGGGCGG